>CAJQUW010000454.1:0-11917 GCA_907163375.1 Prostheceraeus crozeri | reverse complement strand
AATAGAGATATTTTTCTATGAATTGTGACACATCTGTTCAACATGCAACTTCAAGGCTATTTCTGACATACCAATGATCAAGTGTGTGTCCAATTCTTGTGTGTATGCCTTATTCTCCCACCACGTCACATGAAAATGAAATCTGCTGTATGTTTCACACACATTTTCTGCCATACAGATGAATGGATTTCTCTTTCTCAGGCGTCACGTTGCACCTAACATGTAGTGAACGCACGAGAAAGTGGCTTTAGGGAAGTCCGCACGAAGTCTCTCTTACGAGCGCATAGACGTTCATGAATTCTATAGCTTTATTGAAGAAAAGCATTTGTTTTCTCATTATTACATGTTTCGAACTTCTAATGATGTGACAATGAAACCGGGAAAGACAGCGATCACGGTGGTCCTGAATAAACTTTTAGTTCAAGTTATGACAACTGACCTGGACTTTGTTTTTCCCGATAGGGGGATTGATTAACAATACAAAACAGCAAAATGAAAAAAATCTTGATGGAATCATTTTTTATTGCAAATTTTCGAATTTTCAAATTTCAAAATCTTTGCGTTTTCAAAGGAGTTTCGACAACTGATCTGACCTTTCCTTCCCTTGATAGGGGGGGGGGTTGATTTCGAATCCATTACAACAAAAATTAGCAAAATCGGTCGATGTAATCGTTTTTTACATCAAATTTTCTTTTTTTTCATTATCATTTTATTTTTGCAATATCATGAAGCATTGAACAGTCTCAAATGTAGCACCAAATTCATGTTTTTTGTATTTGTTGAAGTCTATTCTGATTTTGATATAATAGGCGACCAATGATATCTATCTGCACATTGACATCGAGTATGCAAATTTTGTCATCAACTGTGGATCAATGGATAGAGATATCTTCATGTCAATGTATTCTTTGATTAACATTGCGTGAATGAGAAATTGACATCAAGTATGGAAAGTTTGACAACAGCTATGGAGAAAGGTACAGATTGTTTCATAAAAAATGGATCACCCTTAAACATCGCCTTAACTTCAACTTTGTCTAACTCCGCCAAACTTGAACGAATTTCTCTGAAATTTGGAAGATATGTCAGTTGTGCTTACTAATATCATTGTTGGAAATTTCAAGCATGAATATTGAGTTGTTTTCCTGTTATGGATAAAAAAGTAGTAGATAATTTGATCTTCATTTAGCAATGTTACACAAAATCATACCTCACTCTTATAAAATTACATTTGTTTCCTTTGTTATGTAATATGTTGTTCTACAAGCCAAAAACTATAGAGCAAAACAAAAATAAAGAAAATCGGTCAATCAGAGCCAGTATAGCACCATTATTCATCAACAATAATGTAACTGCTACATGTGATTAACTAGACTTCATGTTCCATAGCTTCCTGACTTCGTTGCGGTGGTGTTGGCAGCACTCCTGATTGCTTTCAGCTAGAAATCTATCTCTTACCGGTTGAAAACAATACAAAGCACAAATGAACAATAACGAGATCGCATTCACAAAAGGCAAAGTGTCAGCCTTGCTAGAACTAGGGTGTTCTTTGCGAGCTACAAGCAAGCGACTAAATGTCCCTTACACAAATGTGCATCGATGGCATAATGATGATTTTCGACTCTGTCGTAAAGAGGGCTCTGGCCGTCCACGCAAAACATCCAAACGTAGAGACCGCCTAATTTTGAGATTTGTTAAAGTTGATCCAAGTCTCTCGTTAACTGAGATGGCTGCACTAGTCTCGTCTATTTGTAAGTCCACTATTCGTAGAAGACTTATTGAGTCGAATTTCAAGAGCTGTAAGAGGCCCTCTCAGATCGAATTATCAGATCAGCATACAAAAAGACGTCTCAGATGGGCAATGAGTCATTGTCACTGGCGAAATCAATGGGATCGGGTTGTCTGGTCTGATGAGGCATCAGATAGTGATGGTCGATTGAGATTATGGATAAAATCTGATCAGGAAATTCCGAGACATTTACATCGTCCCCGGGTACAAGGTGGTGCGACTCTACTGATTTGGGCTGGCATTTGGACCAAAAGCCGCTCTGAACTTCACATAGAGCAACGAACCATGAATTCTGAACGCTATGTGAATGTTTTATGAATGAACATTGGCCAAATGACAGATCAACTTGGTGATCCATCGACTTGGTTATTTATGGATGATAATGCTACGTGTCACAGGAGTATTAGAGTCAACCTATGCAAGTCTCAATTAGGGCTTAGGACATTATCTTGGCCAGCTCGTTCTCCTGATCTGAATCCCATAGAAAATGTATGGAGTGTTCTAAAACGTAACGTTCGTCGTTCACTGCTACCTGCAGATGGCGTATCACAACTTACGTCACTGTTAAAAAGAGATTGGAAAAAGTTAGATCAGTCAAAAATGAACGATATCATTGAATCAATGCCTAGACGAATTGGTAATGTCATTGACAATAAGGGAAGGGCCACAAAATATTAGCTTCTTAAGAACCGTTACTTTATCATAGCTTATCAGATTATATAAGGACATTTAAATATATTAGGGACATGAAATAACATGAAAAATGCTTTCTGTATCATACTTATGTTTTATTTAGTCAAATTTTAGGATGATCCACTTTTTATGAAACGGACTGTATATTAAAATCCGATTTCTGTGCCAACGACACTTCAGCAGTAACCGTGCGCCGAATGCACGTCAATCCACTACGTCACAAGGCTGCAAAAGCAAAGCAAGCATCGATCCAGTCGAGTCATTGCCATATTAAACGACGTTGATTGTCGGTGTCTGTTCTATTCTGTCGTAAGATAGAAACAGTTAAGCAAGCATGCCTTTGGCCAGGACTCACGAAGAATGTCCGAAATGCGTATGTCTATTGTGCTTTAAAAAGACAAAAATTATGAGAAATATCACTGAAAAAATACATGCAGTTATCAAGGAAATGACTCTTTGTGGTTATGATTACGACGATGGTCGACTACCGACGGTACTTTGCAGCAACTGCTACACACAATTGCATGCGAGTATTCGAAAGGTAATTTCAAGCACAAAATTGAAGTCTTCGATTACTCCAAGATTGGTGAAACTCGAATGCTTACAAGAAATAGTTCATCGTGCAAATGTGTTATCTGTGATATTCCTCCCTCATCGACAACATCGAATTTTGGACTCTCTACAGTGTTGCATGAAAAATATCTCGCCCAACGTTCGTCGAAGAAGGGCTTTCTACTACTCGACCTTGCGCGATTAAAATTTGCCGTCTTTGTTTATGTGAGTTATATCGAGGTAAGCCACATGCCTGTACTCCTCGTCAGCGACATGCTAACCTAAATGGCAACATGTTCAGGAACTACAGGAAAACTGGATGAGAAGGTGGCGTCTTCTATCAGGCACATTCGGCGTGGCGTGGCACATTCGCACTGCTCTGAATTCTCGCCATGCTATTGAACCTCATTCCAGAGAATTTTTACACGCAAGGCTGCACGAACTTGATGATTTCTTTGTTGCGGAGAAGAGAGATTTCTTTATCAAAATGGATTCGAACAGGGCCAACACTTCGGTTTTGACTGATGTCGTGTATTGTGTCAGTTTGAATGAACTAAAACAATACATACTGACCTCACGCAATTATGGCCATTCCGAAGTAAAAAGCACTATTGGTATTGACGGTGGTGGCGGGTTTTTAAAGGTTTCTTTGACAATGAATATGATTGACGTCTTTGAGGACAGCGGCGCGCTCGAGAACAGCCCTACCCGTATCAAGCTTTCCGATTGCATTGCTTCAAAGAAACTGAAAGATACAAGTGTGAAAAAACTAATCATTTTAGCAATTGCTCCGGATATAGACGAAAATTATCGTAATCTCCTAACACTATGGATTCTCTTGAAACTTACTGATAATAAAACAATTGCCCCCTACATTTGTGCAATGGACTTAAAATTAGCTAATATCATGCTTGGTTTGATATCCCACTCTCGCTGCCACCCATGTGATGTGATGTTAACAAGAACAATTTGGATTGTACAGGGGATCCGAGAACTCTGGGATCCATCCGGAACATGTTCTGGAGGTTAAGAAATTCAAGAAAAGACACTACGCACGCTAAAGAATATGGCAACTGCGTCCATGTCCCATTTTTAAGGAGAATGATGCAACTAAAGTTATTGATATAATTCCACCTCCTGAGCTCCATCTGCTTTTAGGAGCTGTGAATACATTATTCCTTGGATTGCAGAATATCTGGCCTGAAGCAATTCAATGGCCCGATTCCGTTTCTGCTACTAGAGAAGCAATGCACGGAGGTGCATTTACAGGAAATTCCTGCAAGATGTTGCTACGCAATATTGACCGACTGGAATCACTTGCTCCAACAACGACGTGCCAAGGTTATGTGAAAGTTTTCCGAAAACTTTGGGCAAATCGTTAAGCCCAAATTTCCTTTCTGACATCGCAGAATTTCGATTAGCATACATGAAACTGAACATTGCGAGGAAAAGGTTTAGGGTGCTGGTCTGAACAATCGTTCGAAGCGGCTCATTCCAACTTCGCAAGCACTTCGGAGAAATACAAAGTACCTTGAAACCATGAAAAATATGGTGCACAACTTCTTCAAGCAGTGAGTGATTTTAACTCCAGTCACTTATAGAAGAATGCAATTTTTTCCAAGTTATTGTGAGTGTTAACGCTTTCCAAAATGCAATGGTTATGGTATAAATTTTTGATCCTTAAAACAGACACTTACGTACGTAGATTGTTAAGGTAAAACAGAATTAATGTTTATCCATGAAATTCTAAGTGAAAGCCTTTCTAAGATGGAGGCTGAAACAAAAATTAAAGTACGTACATTTATTATTATTATTTTTCCTTTTTTATGCATCACCATGGGATTCAATGTGCAGATATCATTGGTCGCCTATTATATCAAAATCAGAATAGACTTCAACAAATACAAAAAACATGAATTTGGTGCTACATTTGAGACTATTCAATGCTTCATGATATTGCAAAAATAAGAAGATAATGAAAAAAAGAAAATTTGATGTAAAAAACGATTACATCGACCGATTTTGCTAATTTTTGTTGTAATGGATTCGAAATCAACCCCCCCCCCCTATCAAGGGAAGGAAAGGTCAGATCAGTTGTCGAAACTCCTTTGAAAACGCAAAGATTTTGAAATTTGAAAATTCGAAAATTTGCAATAAAAAATGATTCCATCGAGATTTTTTTCATTTTGCTGTTTTGTATTGTTAATCAATCCCCCTATCGGGAAAAACAAAGTCCAGGTCAGTTGTCATAACTTGAACTAAAAGTTTATTCAGGACCACCGTGCGATTTGATGATCTCAAAGTCATAAAAGCTAACTTACCTATAACTTACAATTATAAATAATAAATGAATTATTTAAATATATGAGTAGGCTATTAAGATGTACTGGTACTGCACATGAAATTACAATTGACGGTATGTAGAATAAATATACAAGTAATCTATTGTAAACATATATATTATAAACAAATTATAAACATCTATTGACATCTAATGCTTAAATATCGCCGAGTAGCAAACTTAGTATAACGAAATATCAATCGCCGGTTCCCTAGTAGACGGACATCGTTCGTAATCATACTTATCAAAGATGGGGGGGGGGGTCGCCAGCGATCTACAAAGTAAAAAGCGGTCGTACGGCGAAGAATGTTGGGAACCACTGATATAGTTTTAAATTAGCATAAATCGTTGCTTTAACAAAACTTAACATGAAACAATTGATAGTTCAATTCATGTATAGCTATTGAATTTATATTAAATGATATAATATATCATACGTCCAATAATAGACCCGGAAGCATTTATAGTAGAGACACTATGAGAACTCCGGGATCCCGTCAATCCCGGGATCCTGGGATTGGAGAAAATGGACCGGGATTGCAATCCCTATAGAATAGACTTGATCTGTCACTGAGTGACACTACAACACGACTGAGAAGTCTTACTTGAACCCTGGGATGAAGGATTGGTCCCTTGGATACTCAGTTAGAATACAAGGTACAGCTGTGATCATGAACTTCGTGTGATTTCGCAAGTGATTCAAAAGAACGGGGGTGTCTTAGGTTTATTGGCTAAAAGAATTACTAAAAACAATATGTACAGGCCCAACGCTTCGCGTGTTCACGCTTCCTCAGGGGCAAAACAGATAAGATTAAAGGCTAAAAACGTCAATACAGCACAGGAGAGCATGCTGAGAGTGTGCTGTACTGACGTTTTTAGCCTTAAATCTTATCTGTTTTGCCCCTGAGGAAGCGTGAACACGCGAAGCGTTGGGCCTGTACATATTGTTTTTAGTAATTCTTTTAGCCAATAAACCTAAGAAGACACCCCCGTTCTTTTGAATCACTTGCGAAATGAAAAGTCTTCTGCATGCGGCTATCATGCGAGCAACTTCGTTGTGAGGGTCATCTACAGACATAGAAGACAGTTGGGTCTAATTCTGAGGCTGTATAATGTGCTACAAGTCAGATAAGAGAGTTTTATACACTGATTCGCCAGCACGTGAGGGAGAACTGCCGTAGGAGCAAGAGAAGATCATGGACGATGGCAACTCTGCGGGTGCTATCAACTGAAATGTGGGGGGGAGAAGAATAGAATACCCAGGCAACTATGACAAGCGTGCTGATGGTTTGATTGATACTTAGCAACATACAATTGTCAGTGGCTAAAAATCAGGCGGTACTGATATTCAATTAAAGCATAAAGATGAAATCGAGAAATATTTAGGCATAGACTTACGTTGTAATAGAATGGTAGAAAGATTCGTTTGACAAGTGGTGGGTTGGCGTTGGTTTGGATTGGGTACCTAAATTTTACAGCAGGGAACGGAAAACGCGTGTTTTTGTACAGGGTTCGGAGGTCGTGGCCTCGACATTTGGATACGGCGGCTCCGATCCAAGACCTTAATTATCGACCTTCAACACAAGACCGAAAATGAGACTTTCACAAAGGTTCTGCTGCTACGAATTGTACATCGGCGAAGTATACCGGGGCCTGTATTGGCAGTCAAGATCGAAGAAAGGACATATGATCCAAAGGAAACTGACTGATGTTTTCGGGTGGAACGCGGTAGTCCGTCAATTCATACTATCATGGTGAGTGTGTACACATCTCCGATAATCCTTTTTCAGCCTCGTTTTCCGAGAAACTCGTGCTGCGTCGAAAGTTCAGGAAGAATTAGTGAGAACCAACGGGTTTTGAATAATAAGTGCACTAAATTGCAGAGTGAAATGCTTGGTGTGCGTGAGCTTTCGCCCCCGTCAGCTGCCGTGTTCGGCGGAAAACACAACCTGAAGGATTGGCGATCTCCCCTTGAAATCCAGATAAATTATTCGCAGCATGTATAATCTTTGAAGGAGACAGAGACCACAGGTTTTGGAGTCTACATAATGCCTACTTCGTTGACACACTGCATTCGGTTCATCTACACTGGTAAACATCACTTTCTCGCATGGTGACGAATGCAAATACATTAAAGACGTCAGCCGGAGCGGCAGTAGTTTCTGTCGCTCCGGCTCAATAACCGATTTGCATTTCCCCTGTATTGACCCTCAACAGGCCGTCTAATGTCAAAACGACCATAGTCAAAATTTAGGGTTTGCTATTTCTTTAATATTGCTTTAACTGAGCTCACGCGCTAGACATTTCCATCAGATTAGTCTACTTGAATATAAAAGCTCTCACATTATCGAATGGGGAATGGTGAGAAGTTATTCGTTCTCTTATTCACTAATGATCCCTTTCACCTACACTTGATTTTATCGCCAGGCGTCTCCCAGACATTAATCCTTACTTTGCCTATCTCTTATTCCATGTTATGTTAGATTTGATTAAGCTTGCCAGCGCCTCGCATAGTTCTTTTTCTGTATAGGGAAAATTCTGTTGGATACAGACCTTTCGGATTTTCTAATGGGCAATCCTTTGTCTCCCGTGTTAGCCATACTTGTTCTTAGAACATGTGGAATCTGAACTCATTTCCTCTTTTATGGGATCAAAACCGTTTTTTCTTTGTTCGCTACGTTGATGATATTTTAGCTGCTGTAGACTCCACCTGTCGATTTAAACTCCTTTTTGTCCTCTCCTTTATTTCCTCTTTATCCCACTTTAGCTTCTTACATTCGAATGGGAATCAGTTTGTTCTATTTCTTTTTCTTGACGTTTTGATAGTTCGCTCTCCCACATGGCTTGAAAATTTAAAGGTATTTCGAAAAGCCTACTCATTCGAATTCCTATCTTCACTTTTTCCTCTTTCCACCCCTTTGTCCATCCAAACTTAGCGTTGCCACATGGCTGTGTTCTCTTCGCGCTTTGGAGTATGTAGTCCTGAATTTTTGTATGTGGAAGTTGAGTTGGCATTTTCGCGAGCATCTTTTGGCCTTAGCTTATCCTCAATCCTGTACTTAATAAGTCCTTGTACCTAGGCTAAATCCTCATTTTATAAACCAAACCCTCGTTCTGACTCTGATTCTCTTCCATTCGCGTTTTTGTGGTGTCCCAGATGTGACAGTCATTTGAATACTCGCACTCAATCTTTGCTTCGCTCGCACCTGAATTGTAATGTTAGCTTTTCCTATCCTAATAAGATTAAGCCTGTTGTGGTTTCCAATGGCCCCAAGGTTGTTCCTTCTTCTGGCGTGTATCGCATTGAATTGCAATTGACTTGCATAAATTTAAGATAAAATAAATTTTACATAGGTGAATCCGGTCGATTCTTTGAACGTGTCGGATTTATAGAGCACAAGTATGATATTCGCAATCATAATATGAACAATGCTTTATATGTGCATTCTGTAAATAATGACCACTCCTTTTTATTTTGATAGCGCCCCCCTGATTTATCCCTGCAATGAACCTCCATACCAGAAAAGTGTTAGAGTCATCTGTAAATTTAAGATCCGCAACTCCCGACAATGTTGTAAATCTCAATTCCGGCCTCATTAATGTAAATACTCATGTTGCTTAATCTTGTGTGTTCGCGGTTGTTGGAAATGTTTTATCTTAGATGTCTGAGCCTCTTGCACATGTCATTCCGCCCCCTCCTGTGTCGGCACCGCTCTGTGTTCTTTTCTTACTGTTAACTTCTTCATTTTTATCTTTTGGTGTACGTGTAGTGTAAATGTTTTCAATTTCATTTCATGATTATGACTGTTCTGAAGGACGGTCGAAAGCTCGAATAACATTCTTCCGTACTAGTGTGGTTTTTACTTTTATTCATTTAACTACGGGTGACAGTGCCTTAACATTACATCATGGGTTAACCACGGAGGTATTTCATTTTTATTCGCTTTCTCATCTCGTCGCTGCCCTGCATCATGCCTTGCTTTCGCCGCTTGGAGAATAGTCGTTCAGCGCAAGCCCATCTCCAGAAAGAACGTGTGCAATTTTTGAGGCGCTGTCTTGAGGAGAAGGTCGTTTCCTCGTTCGATGAAGTGGGTTTTTCGCACTAACTCTCTGGAACCCTTTCCCGCGTGTGCTAAGTCTGCTTTAACTAATGCCATTCTTGAAGCAAAATCCTTGGTGGTGGAACATTACTTTTATCAGCTACGCAAAGCCCGGCCCCGTGATTTGAGAAGTGTTGTACATTCTCCTAACCTCCGACTTGACATCGAAGACACTATCAAATTCTCACACAGAGAAAAACCAATGCTCAGCGCTCTCGCTTGAGTGCAGTCTTGCACCATCTATGCAGTGATAGTCCTGTCGGTCGAGGTTCAGGTCCCCGCAACAGCATCGTTACCCTTTCTTCGTACTCACTAACTCCTTGTGAACGTGAAATTCTGAGTTTTGGTCTAAATTTTGCTCTTCCTGCCATCCGTAAACATTTTCCATTGTATGTTCGTAATTTTAATTTTCTAAGTAATAATTCTGTTGGTAATGGGTATCTTTCATCAGTCATTGGCTCTATTTTCAATGATTTGAACTCTATGTCCGATTTCCCTAAGCGCTATCATGACGCTCTCCTTTCGCTTAAAAGAAATTCCTCGATTAAGATTTCCCAAGCTGACAAAGGTGGCAAAATTGTTATCCTTGATTCACACGCCTATTCTGGAAAAGCTCTCTTCCATTTTTCTTGTCGCACTAAATACAAACCTCTTGATGCTAATCCCTTTGTTCTATGCAGTCTAACTTTAATCGTGGCTTGAAATCGTTGTCTGACAAATATCCGCAGTATAGATCGTTTTTTCTTTCTTTCAACATCTGTTTTACCTTCTTTACCATGATGCTGATGGGTTCTTCCCAAGATTCATAAACTGAATTGTCCTTGCGTCCTATCATTTCTATGTAAATTCTCCCACCTATCATCTTTCCAAAAGGCTTGCATCTCTTTTTAATCCCCTTTCCTCGGGTTCCTATTTTCGTCCTCTCACTTAAAGCACAATGAAGATTGTTGTCCAGGCTCCGTAACCTTACTTTATCTCCTTCTGATCGCTTTATTTCCTTGACGCCGAGTCTCTGTTCACTAATTGTTCCTTTTCACCTACACTTGATTTTATCGCCAAGGCGTCTCCCAGACATTAATCCTACTTTGCCTATCTCTATTCCATGTATGTTAGATTTGATTAAGCTTGCAGCCTCGCATTAGTTCTTTTTCTGTAAATGGAAAATTCTTTGAACAGACCTTTGGATTTTCAATGGGCAATCCTTTGTCTCCCGTGTTAGCCAACTTGTTCTTAGAACATGTGGAATCTGAACTTCATTTCCTCTTTTATGGGGATCAAAACCGTTTTGTCTTTGTTCGCGTACGTGAGGATATTTTAGCTGCTGTAGACCCCACCTTCGATTTAAACTCCCTTTGTGGCCCTACCTTATTCTCTTACCACTGTTCTTTTACATTCGAAGGGAATCAGATTGTTCTATTTCCTTTTCTTGACGTTTGATAGTTCGCGTCCTCCCACAGCTTGAAATTTAAGGGAGTTCGAAAAGCCTACTCCCGGCGATTCCGATCTTCACTTTTTCTCTTCCACCCTTGTCCTTCAAAACGTAGCGTGGCATCATGCTGGGCTTGTTCCTTCGCGCGTTGAGAGTAGGTAGTCCTGATTGATGTCTGATGAAGGTGAGTCATTCGGCTTCACTTTCTGCCTGAGCTATCCTCATCTTGTACGTAATATTCCCGGTACAAGGCTAAATCCTCATTTTGATAAACCAAACCTCGTTCTGACTCTTGATTTCATTCCTTTCGCGTGTTTGTGTCCCAATGTTCCGTCAGTGATATACTCGCACTCAATCGTTGCTTGCGCGCGCACCTGAATGTAATGTTAGCGTGTTCCTATCCAAGATAGTAATCTGTTGTGGTTTCCAATGGCCCCAAGGTTGTTCCTTCTTCTGCGTTATCGCATTGATTGCAATGATGCAATAAAGTGGAAAGTAGTGAATCGGGCGTTCTTTGAACGTTCGATGAAAGAGCACTAGGATGATATGCGCTAGAATAATATGGAACAATGCGTTATATTCTTCGGTACATAATGAACCACTCCTTTTAAGTTTGATAGCGCCCGCGTGATTGATCCCGCAATGACCTCCTTAACCAAAAAGTGTTAGAGCATCGTAATAAAGCGCATCCCATCAATGTTTGTAAATCTCAATTCCGCCTCATTAATGGAAATTCTCATGTTGATCAATCTTGTATGTTCGCGTTTGAAAAGGTTTTATCTTGAATGTCTGAGCCTCATTGCCAGGTCATTCCGCCCTCCTGGTGTCGCACGCTCTGTTCGTCTTACCTGTTAACGTCTTCAGTGTTAGCGTTGGGTGTACGTGTATGAAATTTTCATCCATTTCATGATTATGACTGTCTAAGGACGTCGAAACTCGATAACATGCTTCCGTAATAGTGTGTTTTTACTTATTCAGTTTACTACGGGTGACAGTGCCGAACATTACTACAT
>CAJQUW010000453.1:0-91243 GCA_907163375.1 Prostheceraeus crozeri | reverse complement strand
ATTTGGGGAACCACAGTAGAGCCATTCCTACGCTATCATCTGTTATACAATGAGAGGTGACTACCCGTTCATAACTAAGTAACGGAGAATTATAACGCAACCCTTCGAACCCCTTCTCCCATCACGTGACGACAAATTTTAACATCTTATATGTATATTTCGAACGTTTCTACAATCTTTGATTTTCATGATTGTTACTATCACAACCTCAAATGTCTAGTTCAGTTCCTGCCACAGTCTATAGTATATAGGTGCGATCTCGATGCGCGATGATATCATTATAGTCGAAGATAGGATTAGGACTTGCCAATGTGAAAGCACCTGTGAGTTTACAATCACACATTGATGACAGCTTTCTATTATAACAAACGTTATTTGGGAAGTTAAATGGTGCTTCGAGCTGCATGACTTTCTAATAGGGAAATTTTGAAATATGGCTAGTCCACACCATCAAAAATGAGAGCGCATAGTCCGTTGATTGAATTCAACTCACATTGATTTTAACATTGTAATGTGAAAATTTCTTAGCAAAGACTCACAGCAGTCTACAACTTCGGTTTGCGGAAGAGGAAGGAATATGAAACTGTATATCGTCTCCGTCACTTGACCCTTTGAAATCTATTTATAATATATTTAGTTTAAGTAGTGATCGAGCGCCTTCATTCTACAAAATTTGTCTAAAATTATTGGAAGAGCGCTTCGATATATGTTAGAATTTTGCAAGGAGCCACTCAGAAAATCTACAATTTGAGTATTGGACTCCATGCAGTAGTCGCGTACTAAATTATTATGTGAAACATTAATGAGGGAGATGGTAGAGGTACCGTTGGTGTAGTGATCATTTGCATGCGTGTGTTGAAGTCTGTGCGAAGATCGCTGAAAGTGACAATCAAAGAGAAGAGGGCACAAATCGCAAGGAAAGGAGAATGTCATTCGTGCAGAGAATTCAAACTTCACCTCCGGAGATTGACGACGCTTTGCGTTGACAAACACAGCGTTGTTTGATGTGTCCGAAAAGGAGACTGTGCTTCCTTAGTAAACATATGTCTCGCAGATCGCACATTCCCACCTCGACTTTGCCTTGCCAGCGAGAGTCCTGAGCTGGAACTCACATCCACCCGTGAAAGAGCAATCATGTACTGATATCATCTCTGTTCAAGCCTCAGTAGTAGTGTTACAACCTTACCTTGACCTCCAATAAACTCTAAACGATTCCTCGAGAAGAGAGTGGCGTTGGTGATGAATTGATGTCTGAAATTTGAGGAAGATGCCGTAATTCAGGTCCACCCCACGTTTGAGGGAGATGAGAAGAGGAGATTCTAGACAAACCTTAGACCATTTCACACGAAATACAAGGATTAAACGGTAGTGATACTTCTACGAAGTGAATAGAGAGCCTTCCACTCAAATAATAGTCAAAGAGCGAGAAGATCGATGCGTTTCGTCACTTGTAATGCATTCACAGATTAAATGAAATGACGCTGAATGTCACTCTTGCATTATATAACTTTGCATCCTTATCCTTCATTCATTGGATGTTCATATCTGATTGGGCTGCGTTGTAGTATACTTAAGAATTAGAGAAAAATGTTAAATGTTATCATTCAATTCAAAGTCAGCAATATTCAAAAGACAACATGACAAGCCTCCAACAACACCAAAAATACACGCATTGGAGTTCTCAACTCTCCATATACATCAGCAAAGGTGCTCGTTACACGACAAATGCACCAAGGAAGGTCCCAAAGTGGAGAAGACATACCAATCTCGACAATATACGAAAGTATATCATTATCGGAGGAAAGGATGAAGGAGAGGAGGTTGCCGCCGACCTAACAGGCCATAACGGAGGAGAATCAATTTAACAATATGATGCCGAAGGGTTGATGGAGATGACCAGCAAGTCGCACTTGCATCAAATATGGGAGTGGTACACCCCTAACTCCCAACCGCGAACCGTGGCGGAGTGGGCGTACATTGAGAAAGTGAGGGACGCTGCAGAAGAACGTTTAAAGCAGGCTCAACTGTTATTTTGTAAGTCATATGTGAAGCCAGACTCTGGGGAACGAAATATAGACGATGAAGACCTTTTTGAAATACATGCCATAATAAAATAGTTTTATTTCGTATTATACTTTGCTTTCATAACTGACTTACTGTGAATGGGGTTTGTAGATGCCATAATTTAACCACTTGTTATAATAACTTTTTCATTTGGAAATATTCGCACGCTTAGTTTAACTTGTAAATCTATAATAGGAACATTATCATATGGACGATGATGGTAGATGTAAATAGTGGTACAAATAAATTAAGATAGCTATACAACTTCTGATACAGTGGAATAGGCAAGTGTCGACTGCGATTCCATGTGTAAAGAGCTTGTTAGACTATCGGGATGGGCCTTAAGTGATGAATTAACACCATGTATACTTTTTTGGCCATTTGGATAATAGTAGCACGCATTAGGATTTAAAACGTTGTAAATCTATAACATTTTCATATGGATCGAATGATGGTAGATGAAATAGTGTCAAATAAATTAAGATAGCTATACAGCTTATCATGATACAGGGATAGCAAATCGAACTTACTGCGATCGCATTGGTAAAGAGCTTGTTAGACATACGGATGGGCTTCAAGTGGATAGATTTAACCATGTATACTTTATTCATTTGGAAATAGTAGCGACGCTTAGTCTAAACTTGTAAATCTAAGAACACTATTTCATGATGGGACGAATGATGGTAGGATAAAATTAGTGTCAAATAAAATTAAGATACGCTTACACTCTAGCTGATTACAGGGATAGCAATCGACTGGCGATCCATGTGTAAAAGAGCTGTTAGACTACGGAAGAGAGAAGTTGTGTTACAGTTGCGTAGAGTGGCGCGTGAGTGTCTCCCCAACATTTTCATTCCATTCAACAGATTCACTCATTGATAGATACAGGTAGACTCATTCCATTTCATCAATGTCGAACTCAGTTGATAGAGACAGGCTAGAACTCCTCATTAGTTTCCTCATAAGGGGGGGGGGGGGGGGGAGGGGGGGGGGGGGGGGGGTAGGAGTTGTGGGGGGGGGCGACGTATGCAATGGAAAGTTTTAGGCAACCATTCGACATGGTATTTGCTGAAATCAGTCGCGCCCTGACGCAATGCATGACTACGGTTGAGACAGAGGCAATCACTTGCACATACATGACGGCAGAGCAGTTTTAACAAGATTTGACCATTGCCGAATGTCCCTTAGCGGTATAACATAAGCTACCGGGTTTTATCCACACCGCCGCCGCCCTTTACTAGGGAACGCCCGTCCGAAAGGAGTATTAACAACCGAACCTTCATTTGCAACGTTTCAAGTTGTTGACGTGATAGGCAGATTCAACTAAAGATAGCTATTCGCCAGTCGCGAAGACTGCGCCAGGGCAAAGCCGCGAGGATGGTTCTATCATGTCTTCTGCCCCATGGTGGCCTTAAGAGGAGCCGATGGATCGTTCTCGGAGTATAACAAGATGACTATTGAGGCTTGAAATAGTCAATAGGTATGCACGGTTAGGCATTTCTCGTATACACCATATACCCTCCTAAGCCGTTGTGGTGCATCTGGCACCTTTTCGGATTGCGGGTGGTATGAGGTGAGAGTCCGACAAACCTCTGTCTTCCGTCCCCAAACGATCCTCTTGATCTTCCCCTCGTTCAGCAATCTCATCCGAGCATCCCACCTCGTCCGAGGATGACGAACTTCGGGAATTAAACCAGTTGTCTTCATCAGTGAAGACGGGAATCATTGTCGGCAGATGTGTCCGCCTTCCGAATCGTGACGTTCAAATTGATGAGAAGCGCTACAAATCTTCTGGCTTATATAGGGTTTTTCAACAATGGAATTGCTCAAAAACAGCGTATCAGAATGCTTCAGAGGATAGCAAGGTCGTGACTTGCATACAGTGTTCAAGTTGACATGATAGCAGATTCAACTTAATGATAGTATTCCGACCAGAGTCCGAAGACTGCCCAGGGGCAATAACCGCGTAACAGGGGGGATGGTCGGCAGGGGGGGGGGGGGGGAGGGGGGGTGGGGGGGGGGGAAGACGTGGGGAAAAATAGGGGGGGGGGGGGGGTGGGGGGGGGGCGGGGGGGGGGGGGGGGAGGGGAGGGGGGGGGGGGAGGGGGGGTTGAGGGGTGAGGAGGTTCTATCATGTCTTGCCCCATGGTGGCCCTTAAGAGAGCCGATGGTTCGTTCTCGGGAGTCGTCATACTACAGCCTACCAATTCTGCTGAGAGAGTCAAAGACTCTCTATTTGGTAGCACTGTCGACTTCTACACTAACTGGCGCATGTGAGTTATAGAGTGGAATGTAGCGCCATTCCGTTGGATTGGCAGCAGTTTCCTGGTCATCGGATGTGCCCAATCCAGAGCAAGATTGTTGTGGACTCTGTCCCTGCTCCTACTAGCCCTAGACGACTTCCGTCAAATAAAATTTTCGCGGCCTTAACTGCGGTCCACGCGAGGAGAGCTGACTATGACATGTTTCGGACGTCCTGCAATGAATTGAAATGAAATAGAAATGAGAGGCAGTGGGTTTATAGTACCCCTCTAGACGCGACGCAACGTTCCACAGTTGACTGGATAGCAGAATTCAACTTAATGATAAGTATTCGATCCAGTCCGAAGACTGCCCAGGGCAAACCGCGAGGAGGTTCTATCATGTCTTGCCCCTAAGGATGTCACTTAAGATGAGGTCCGATGGTGACGTATCTCGGGAGTAAATTTTTGGATGGGTGGTGAAGGCAGAATGCAAAAGAATCTGCAATGGAACAATGATAATGGATTAGAAATAGGATATTACATAATCTTTATTTACTTTTTCACTTACCAAGTTAGATCATACCAATAGGCATGTCGTCGCGGGCCTTCCTGATTGCACAATTGTGAGATGCCGCGGCAATCTTAGTGTAGCGTGGAGGCATTTCTTGCCTCGGCATGTCCATGCGAATAGCATACAATGCTTTCGTCCAGGCTTTTACTTTGACGAGGCACGTCGCCGGCCAAATGGTTATCCCGAATAGGATACTGCAACTACAACAAACGATTCCTCATTCACAGCTAAACGTTTCCACTCATGGCTTTCCCTCATGCGCTCACAAGACTTATCACACCGCCTGCAACTCCTCATCACCCCGCCGAGGCCACAGTCCTCTCCACTCAACATTACTACCTCGCTCATCAAACACACTCATTAACTCTTTCTTCATCTCCTCAACACTTCGCTTCTGCCTCTCCCATTCTCACTCTCTCTCGCGCAGCACTCGCCCTCTTCTCACACTCATCATCTCTTAGTCGTTCGCACACTTCGCACATCTCCTCACTCTGTCACCAACACGTCTCATACGATATCAATCTCCTCTGCACCTCCTACATTTCAACCTCGCTTCATTTTCAGTCACTCACATCAACTCACATCAACGTATTTCTACTAATTTCTTTCCACCTCGCTCAAACTTTTCCAGTACGATCCTACCAACAAGGCATGTGCCGCTTGCCTGCGACAACATGCTTCCTTTTCCATGTCCTCCATCCCATCACAGCGCCCCGGCGTCCGACTGCTATCCGTTACACACACTCACCCTTACACTATTGAGAAGATGAGCTCCGTTCGGGGGTCGCTAATAACAATATCTGGATACCTCCGATACGAAGAAGCTGCTCACTTCCCTCACAACACTCCATCACTCGCTCCCTATCCAAAATCCCACATCATCCTCATCACCACTCTAAACACTCTCTTACCGCCACATGTCAGCCTCCAAACCGGCCACAAGCATTCTCTACTCATTCATCCACGCAAAGCATTCCCACTAGCATTCTCCACAGCATTCCACTATACATTCTCTCAACAAAACATTCGCTCCACTATGCATTTCTCAACACACTTCTCAAACAACATTCGCCAACATTCGCGCCAACATTCGCTCCCTCCTCTTCCACAAATTCTACTGCGTAATATTCTCAAATCCGGTCACTCAACCCTCCACAGCACTCCACCATAGCCTCCGAATATAATCGCCCTCCTGCCCAACATACCAAACAGCACCGCAACCCAGCAAACTTCACCACAGGCAACTCCTATTGCAGGATAACCATGTGGGTACGGCCTCATCCTTTCCCTATGTAGTCCCCCTGAGACCGTCTCGGCGGTTGATTCGACCGCATACGCACATTGTGATGTGAAATTTTTTGTTTTTTGTCGTTATTGACCTATATTGTCGTTACTAGAGATTTCTCGTTAACTGTAAGATTAATGAAATTAGTATATAAGTTTTCTGAATCCTGTAGTACGTCATATTCATAAAGCATTACACTTAGTCATGGAATGATAGATGTGGTGTAGTCGAGCTTGGCATCACGATTACCCATCGACAGCCGACAGGCTTGTACCGAACACTTCGGGAAGTGAGAGATCTTCCCGAATACCCGGCTCTTACACGCTAAAGACATTCATGTCACTAGCCTGCGAAGGTGGTACAGGACACTGCCGAGTCAATAGGTAGTGATCAGCTAGCTGAGGATCTAACACCTCTCAAAGCTGCCTTAGTTAAATTTCTGAATAGCATATTTGAAAGTAGTATAACGCTAAACATAATATCACTCATATCAACATTCAACTTAGTCAACATGCAACATAATATCAACACGTAGTGAGGAATGAGTAGATGTGAGTGTACGTGAGTGGTCTACGTCATCCGTCTGAAAGCCGAAAGGCTTGTACATCACTAGGAGAAGTGAAGATCTCCATTACCACGCTCCTTAACAGCTGAAGCCCTCATTGTCACTTGCACCCGAAGTGGTAAACAGAACGCCGAGTCAAAGGTAGTGATCAGTAGCTGGGATCTAACCCCCAAAGCTGCTTAGACTTTAGTTAAATCAATCTGATAGCATATTTGAACTCAGGATACTTGAAAACCGTAGTCTAATGTTAAAAACATTTGAAAAAAGTGAAAAATTAAGAATTTAAAAAAATTCAAGCATTTACTACTCATGACTACTTTAAAAAATTTTATATCAGTAGTAAAGACACATCAAACTCTATCATACAAAACTTTGAAGTAGCAAGATAGCTTGCTCTTACTTTCAAGGATAGAGTTCCTTTGCACCCGATAATCGGAGCTCAGAGCGACGACCGTCGCTATACTCGTCTTCGATGAAGTGATACAGACTTACAGTTGTCGGGGGTTTATCATATGCCTCGGAGAAAACTTAAAATGGCTCTATCTTCCGAAAGTATTCATCGTAAGCGACACATAGCGTTGTGTCAAACGATTTGCTCTCATCAATTCTTTACAACTATTACACCTTAGAACCATATCTCATATGACCACGGAACAGTTGCTCTCGCCAAGCACATGTCCACTAGTAACATGCCACATGTGAAAAATTCCTAAGTGTGAGAGCTCCAGTGTGGTGATAAATTATCTGAAAAATTAAAACTTCCTCGCCGAATTTCACACCTGGGACCCTTAACCAAACATTTTCATTCAAATTTCAACTGAGCCCCCCCCCCCCTCGTTCTGGAAAAGTATTGATGAAAAAGTTTGTGTGACGTCCCCAGGTCTCGAAATTCCACCACAAATTGGAAACATTCAAGATTTTACGCCATAACAAAGTCCACTCTGAACACTAGGGATTTTTTCAGGTGAGGCGAGCTCCGACTAAAATCTTGTAACCTGCTCCCTAATAACTTTTGAACCGAAGACAGATAGGAAAAGCCAGATTCTTTCACTGAATTGTCCTCACTCTTAGCTTGCCAAACGAGCATATTGCACGAGAAAATCCGTCAACGTAGAAGCCAAGAAAGAAGCTAGCTGGTCGGCAGACTGGGGGAGGTCTGTGAAATTTGATGAAAAATGTTTTGGTGACGGTCCCAGGTCGAAATTCCACACTTTGGAAAATTTTCAAAATTTTACCATATCAAAGTCACCTCTGACACATACGGATTTTTTTCGAGGTGAGCGATCTTCCGACTAAAATCTTGTAACCGCTCTAACTTTTGAACGAATACAGATAGGACACTACATGCTCGATTTCTTGTCGCTGCGTATATGTAACACACACAATCTATCAGCATTTCGATACGACACGAGCTATTGCCTCGAGACGCGACGACAAATCGTACACCTAGACTGTCTACAAGACTACAGCAAGCTCACAACTGAGTCGCATTATGTAAGTGCGGTAGAGTACAGTTAGACAACATCTTGACTGAATAACATTATATTACGCGTGACGTATGTCCGCCCACTCATGCGTACCGTCTCGAGAGTTACTTCATCACTACTAGATCAAACATTCTCTAATATTCTTACACAGCCCTCTAGCAAACGCGTTACACTCGACGACTTATGCGCGTTCTAATATTTGACCCAGTGCTATTGGACCGAGCACGCGAACCTACATAAGAATGCTTGTCTAGACTGTGAGGCACATGCAAACAGTGTCATCACTAACGTCATTCAACACGACTTTTCTAGACATCGTCAGCACGAGAGCTTATATAGCTACACACGCTCGTCACCGAGATATCTAACTCACTGAATTTGGTCCTGCACATCGTGTTTAGAAGCTTTCAAGACGATGCTAATTGCATCTCATGAGATAAACTCTCTCAATAAATTGCTACTTCATGAGTAAGTCACCACTTTACTGAAGAAGCTCTTCTACAGATTGAGACAGCGAGCATACTACGCACAATTTTAGAAGGGGTAGAGAGCACATCTCAGTGAAAATTATGATTGCGCGATACAAAATTTTGGGGTAGAATGGACCATGGCCACTATTCGTCAGTAATTCCACACTTCTTGAAAAGATATAATCAAAACTTTACGCACATCACTAAGTAGCACATCTGATCATCAGACATACTATAGCACTTCTCTCTACTCAGAGCGTGCTAGACGAGCGAGCTCCTCGTCCTAAAATCTTGTAAACCGCTCTAACTTGTGTACAACTGCGAGCATGTCACGATTAAGCGCGCGAGCGCTAACGGCAGTCTAGAACAAAACTCACATTCAGATCAGCCGCTGTGCATTCGTCTTCCTATCAGTCAACACAGTCATCTGTCAAACACGGAGGGACTATAAAGAACTGATAGCTAGATCACAGATTACGAGTGCATCATACGACAACCCTATAAAAGTTGAGTAACAGGATTACAGCTTGTCACGGGAGGTAGTGAGCGTCTCTAGTTATGATTATATAGTGTCAATTTAAATTGTATTTATATAGAGCGTCCCTACGAGAGGCACAGTCGACGAACTTTGCACATAACACTCCAATAGGAGAAAAAAACTTTGAAAATGTTTCCTAACGACTCTTAGAGCTATCTATGCTCGATTGCGATCCCATCTACAGCTACATCTCGTAATTAACTCCTCACTGCTGTGAGCACTTAGAGAGAGTTTTTCATGGCGTAGGTCGAGCGATACTACTGCTCTCAAGAACCTGTCTGTAACTCGCAATAACTTTGAAATCTTATGCTACACTTTGAGAACAAAAATAAAACTTGTCAGAGAGGACCGAGCAGAACAAACATCCGAGCTCTATGGTCAAAACTGGCTTAGAGTTATCAGCTCACAACATCTTTTGTAGCATTATTCTTCTTATCATTGAATTGCGTAAGACGGAAACGTGATCACATAGCTATAAGTTATTGCTAGAATGAACTTAGAATCGTCCGTCAACACTACACGGCAAGCTATTATACAGATATAAGCAATAGCATGGCACAAAGCGAGCGGGGGCTGAAGCCGTCACATAGACCCTACAACAAAAGTCATGAAGAGATATTAGCTAGACGACTACTAGAGTACATGGTTGTGGTGTGTATCGGTCTCGGAATGCAAGAGCTGCAGAGACTCACGGTTGACCAGCCACTCATTGGAACATCTATATTCTCTAAATATATTAGACCCATGCTTCGTTTTTTACAAAGCGATAATACTCTGACATTGTAATTTCGCGAGAAAGTCATCTTTACTCAGCCTGCATAACACACACACTCTCTTATTATAGTACACACTACACACTAACAAGTCTTGTAAACCCGCTCTCTATACTTCGAATTACGTAGAAGCGGCTAGATCACACTATTGAAGTCGACTCCAAACATATTCTGAGATACTGTCGAGTTCTATGACGCTTTTTTGCTCGCACCTCTTTCACACACACAAGTAGCTGTGCAAGTCAACAGCAATCACATCGTGCACCACGCACGCCCCCACAAAGCTCCATCGAGTTATAAGAAGATTCACGTGTCACGATCGGAGAGCGTTACATTTGAGGGACGAGCAAAGTCGCGCACAAGATCATGATATAAAATGCATGCTTTATCGGCGAGCGGAGATGCAACGGTACCATAATGCAATCCAAGAGCGAATCACTGAGACAGTTTCACTACACTTGTAAGCGCAAACATTTTACACAAACACATTACCCATCAAACATAAGATGCATACAATTCTGACGTCTCACATTAGGCACTTGTGTTTCTAGCTTGATAGGTACAGCGCGAGTTCTCTCGAAACCTAAACAAGTGCAGTTATGTTTATACTGAGCACACACAGTTGCACCTCAATTACATAAGCTCTGACAAACATTATAGTGGAGTCGTTAAGTCACTACAGTATCTGAAAGGTAGACACTTCTATTAGCCGAACATCGTATCAGCCATAGAAATATTGCGTACTACACATCGATACTTTACTTAATACTAGCATATTCAAACGATAGCTACTTCGAGCATTACGACACCTCGCAATCAACGTCCAGCGTGAGAAGCACAAGCTAGATACTACTCAGATGCAAGGGCGAGGGACCAGCGAACACTCACAGCCGTATATAAATTATCTTTTCTTCTCGTCAAACGATCTGTCTCCGCTGCGATTAACTCTGGCCGTCCTTCCACTAACATTCGCACAACAATTTCGACAAGTGCGACCTTCCGAATGCGCTGATACGCCTCCGTTGCTATGTTCTGATGTTTCCATCATACTCGATCTATCGAGTTAGGGGGCTCGCGCTCATCTAGCTGCATACAGTGAATATAAAGAGCCGTAGATGATCTATATTTGTATTTCTCTCATAACTGTCGGCTCACCACTTCCTAACATGCGAGATAGAGGCACGATTTGTCGGCGCACAGAAGATCAGCTTAGACAACAAGTATAGTATTTCTAACACTCGACCTCGAATCTCGCACTCTTGAGAAACTCACCTTTCCGATTCTCTTGACACTGTCTGCGAGCGCGTGATGTCCGCAGTCAAATGACATGGCAGCACGGAGATTCACGTCATCCGTCGAGTCACCTGTGTGCTCGACGGGATGTAAGTGGGTAGTGAGTGCGTGAGCGAGGTGAGTGGTCGCGAGGCGTGAAAAAGCCAACCTAGCGCGTGCGCGACGAGCAATTGAGATAAGTTAAAGAGATCTTTGAGGAATCATCTATAGATACAGGTCTGAGAAGGCTGGACAACTTCTGTGTAAGTTGTACTGAGACGAGGACAGTTTGTGGGCTCGAGCTTTGATAGTCGATCATACAATAGGTCCATAGGAGGGGTATTCTTCTGTGGGAGGGTTGGTCGCATTCATGTGGTCTATGCGATGTCTGATGAGTAGGTGAGGGGGGCACAAAGGGGACAGATGGGGGGGGGTAGGACATGGCGTTCTTGTAGAGTGGATTCGGTAGAATTTTGGGTTAATAACTGTTCATTTACTACAGGCGAAAGGGTTGTGTGGATTGGAAAATGGAGATTGAGTGGTTAAGAGTAGACGGTTAGATTTTGAGTGGGAGATCTTAGGACTACAGAGGGAGGGGTGATGTGGTATGTTAGAGGATGGTGAAGGGGGTTGTAGGGCATATAGAGTGTATTTGGTGGCGTGTACTATGTAGAGTAAGATCCTTTGTAGCCAACTGCGCACGATAATTTCGTGTGATACGAAATTGAGACGTACTGCTTATAGGTACTCTTATAAGAGTATGTATGGGGGGAAAGGTATGGACACAAGAAGATGGCAAAGAGCACGGAGAAAGAAATTATACATACTATATGGCTCTCAGACGAAGACAAAACACACAATAAGTACATAAGCTATCCTAGTCAGAACAAGCGAGAGTAAAGGGTGCAACTCGGGTGAGGTTGCGTTTGTGAGTCTACGATGTCATGAAGTGAGGAATGAAGAACAGTACATTGCATCATTTGCGCGAGAATTCATACTCGTTGTTTGCGGGCTCTCTTGTCTGTGTGTTGGAGAGGATGAGAGTGCGTACAGTAGGCATACTTAGATTGAGTCACGTGACAATGTACGCGCATGCGTATTCTGTATTTAGATAGAATGAGTATTTTGATGAGTGTGTTGTCTAGTTTTCTTGTGGAGACGTCTATGTGAACAGTAGTAAAACAGAGTGGGAGCGATCGTAACGTAATAGTCGACTCATTGCGTGACTATATGTAAATTTGCACTTATCTAATTCGCTGGTGAGAGTGTATATATTATATTATATTCAGAAACATAGTTTTCGGTCACGATATGTAGTCATTTATTAAATCAGTATGTACTGAGTCAGGATTCCACGGTAAGGTTATCGGATATAGCATTAGCTATGGTGAGATAGATAAGTGTGGGGAGTGCTCTAGTTACAAATACACACATATGTAAAATGTCTAAAGTGTTTATAACATACAGGTTTCTCCGAGTTGATAACCAGCTCTTGGGTGTTGAATCTATGTATAGTAGTAAGCATTAAGTCTTTATGACTTTCAGAGGGCTTACTGTACATATAGTGCTCTCATCGCATGTTTTAGGGTTCAGGTTTTTCAATGTCGCCAAGCACTGTTACATTGATTATTGCGTATAAGTAAATGTTTGACATTAGTGTGATCGATCTACACATGTAGAGGATAGAGTTGTTGATAGAGAAGGAGTGCCTGATTTGCGGGGGAGGTAGAGAATCTGAATTCATACGATTTAGGAACTCGGCTAACAGTAGTTGTATGGAAGTTTTTATGTGGGAAACCAGTTAAAGATCTCTTAAAGGTGTCTTACTTTGTCTGACATAGTAATGTTAGTATCTTTCTGATAGTTGGCTCTTGGAGTTAGAGAAGAGTTCAGACGATAGTATGGTCAGTACTCTGAGGTTGTGATAAAACGGTCTTCTCGAGTTCAATACACAGATCAAGAGATCTATTAGAGAGGAGGACGGGTAGTGGACGATTGGGAGAGAGGTGTATGAATGGGGGGGGGCGGGAGAGCTCTTGGATGTGTGTCAAGGCGGGAGTCAGGTAAATGTAGGTACAATAGCGTAGTAGTGTCACTAGATGGTGGTGAATAGGTGGATTGAGTTGTCAGGTGTCAGGTGTCGATTGTGGGACGGTTGATGTTGTGTGTTATCGGTAGGTGGTATTAAGATGGTTGACTATAGAATGATGGTTGATAGTTGAGGTGAATTCGTTATGATTTTGAGGATTGGTATTGAGTTTGGGGTCGGCATGAGTGTTATGGGTGGATGGTTGACAGTGTGATAGTTAATTGAAGTGTTATGTTCTAGTTCCGTAGAGCGTGGTATGTTAGGTTAGGTGAGATCTAGAGGTTAAGACAGTACTTGGTGAGCGAGTAGTGTTAATTGGATGGATGTAGAGTACAGTATTTAATGTTTGTGTGACTATATTGCATTGGAGTGCTAACTACTTTGTACTTAGGATGGGTTCTGGGATGGTGTAGTGGAGATGAGATCTTTGAGTGGGGCGGGGGGGGGAGTATTGTGTACTTATGGAGCGTTATGAGGGTGATTGACTGGACAATAGAGGTGTACAGTTAGGGGTACAATGGTGTTTAGAAGGTAGGTGAATATTGATTATACACGATGGTAGAATCGAGGTGATATATGAATAGGGACTCAAGCGAGCACTGGTTTATCGTTGTTGGTGGCGACATACTGAACTGCTGTGGATGTTGTAGATGGGGAGGTGAGGGGAGGGAATCGGGGGATTGTTAGTGGTGGACACACAGTGTTAGTGGAGTATGTAGTGGGACTCTGTGGAGTTGGGGGACAGGTTGTATCATAGGTGATGTGGGTTGAGGGTGGTTTTTGGGGGGAGGGTGAGAGTGGGGAGTAGGGGTGAGTTGATGTACAGGAGTTGTAGGTGGGGGGAGAGTGGGGCGGTGTAGGGGAAGTATGGTGGGTGTGTTGATGGGGATGGGGTAGGTAGTAGGGGGGAGCAGGTGGGGAGTGGGGGGTGATGTGTTGTGAGTTGGAGACGATTGGGGATATGGTACATGTGGGAGGAGTGAAGAGAGGGTTATGGGGTAAGTTGGTGAAGGGGACTGGGAGTTAGTGGTGTGGTGTATGATGGATGTGGGGGGACGTAGATATTGGATCATTCTGCGGGTATGGGTGATGAGATGTATATGTGGTGGAGAATGTGGGATGACAGGTGACTGGGTGGTATATTGTATAGGGACAGGTAGTGGTTGAGAGGAGTTTGTATGGGGGGCGATGAGAGGGTGTGTGTGGGTGTAGTGGATGGAGAAGGTAGGAGATGTGATCAGTGGTATTGAGGAGGGGTGATGAGGAGAGTATAGTGTGATTAGTGTGAGTGGTGGTTGAGTGTGATTGTAGTGTGAGGGACAGATTGTGTTCTTTTAATTAGGGTTGGTGAGGTACAGTGTTGTGTATAGGTATGTTAGGGAATTGTGTGTATTGTGGTGCTTGGTGTTGTGGGGTAGTGGTAATGGTGGAGATTATTTACTGGTTTATATGTGGGGTGGGGGTTATTGGAGATAGGTGGAGGGTTTTAATGGTGTTTATTTTTTATTGGGATGGTTGAGTAATAGGTGGCTAGTTGAGGTGGGGGTGAAATGGATGGGGTTATTGAGTGGAGGAGAAAGGATGTAGAGAAGAGGTGGGGGGTGTGGGGTGCGAGGTGATATGAGAGATTAATAGGGGTTGTCATAGTAAGGTGTGTTGGTTTTTCTCTGGTCATGAAATCTTTACACGCATTTGCGTACGGATTTGTCACATACGCAGGTGTTGCGAGCAGGATGCGTGAAGACACAATTGAGTGACTTACGACAGTGTTAGCCAGTCTATCATGGTGAAGCAAAAAGTAACGAGTATTCTCGCTAAGTTAGATTACAAGAGAAAGTTTAGAGTGCGGAAACTTGTTGTTTATGGTAGCAAGCATGAGACGCGAGAATACACATGCGTCATTCAGTTGTGCGAGAGCGAGATGCGTTCTTTGCTCAAAGTTAGAGTCTTATCAAGATTGCTCTTTAGATATAATCACATGCGTCGTTACTCACGTGTAATGTCTCGATCAAGCCATTAAGTCTATCCGTTACTTTCGCTCACATTTTAATTCATGTGCTTGTATATTGGAAGTGTATAGATTTCAGGATAATATTTGGAAGACAACACGTTAGAAAGTCGAGCTGTTCAAGAGTCTGAGATATCGTACTACGGATTTTGAAAATGTTAATGCTAGTGCATTACTGTGCCAGAATGTTGATGGAGCTATCAAGTGATGAGTCGGAGCGGACTAAAGTGACTTGACATGCCTATTCAGCGAATTGTGAGCGGGTAAAAAATCCTCTTGTCACAATATAAAACATGCTGTGCCGAGGTCTACAATTTACAGTGGTACGGATGTGTTGTTCTTTGTTTAACAGGACTATCATTTGTCAGATGATGTTCTGTGCATATGATGAGATTGGTTCCGGATAAATAGATGTTATATCTAACAAGACCATTTTGCCAGTCCTGGCTTAGGCGCGATGCTTTGTTACATAGGCTGATGGCATGTCTTATTTCTCAGCCGTTGAATACGTAAGCTTGCCATCGGATAAAATGATAGACGCGACATGGGGGGGGGGGGGGGGGGGAGGGGGGGGGTAAGGGGGCGGAGAGCGAGAGCAGGGGTTCTGCGCAGTGGCGATAAGTTTTAGTAATCAGATCAATAGGAGAGTCCGGGAGCGGGTCCAAATTTCTGGGATCAAGCACTACCTTATCCTCCGCAAACCGGCCCTGGTCCGTGTAGTTTAAATGACTCTCGCATGGTCGTGTGGATAAGCAACTTGAATATGATATCTGACATTTGAGTTAACTTTGTCTTTAGTATATGCTTACACTCCCACATGCAATACAACTGTTTGCTATGCATTGCGATAAAGTTTGTTAGACGTTTAGTAATAGGTGGATCAAAAAATCGAAATTTTGAAATCCAAAATTGGGTGGTCAAGTCTTTGTCTACGGCTATTTGAACTCACATGCAAATTTCATGAATTTGGACAAGACTACTATCCCCACAGTGTGCCAACTATTTGTTGACAATTTTCTTTTTTTTTTTCTTTAGTTTTTTTTTGTCATTTACGCTATGTTAGAACCTGGATTACAATAGTACATAGAAGCTAACCTCGCTAAAGAAGCTAGAACCACAATCCTGGGTTTGACAGGTATCGGTCCCAACCAGCATCAAAAAGCCAATTGAGTTGACTAGAGTGTTGTTCGGGTCATTTTTCAGTGTTGATGGAGTTGTTCGGAGGGAAATGATTGCATCTTGGAGTTGTTCGGAGGCAATTGAGTGGACTAGAGTGTTGTTCGGGTCACTTTTCAGGGTTGAAGGAGTTGTTCGGAGCCAATTGAGTGGACTGGAGTGTTGTTCGGGTCATTTTTCAGGGTTGAAGGAGTTGTTCGGAGTCAATTGAGTGGACTGGAGTGTTGTTCGGGTCATTTTTCAGGGTTGAAGGAGTTGTTCGGAGGGGAATGATTGCATCTTCGAGTTGTTCGGAGGCAAATATGTGGACTACAGTGTTGTTCTGGTCATTTTTCAGGGTTGAAGGAGTTGTTCGGAGCCAATTGAGTGGACTAGAGTGTTGTTCGGGTCATTTTTCAGTGTTGAAGGAGTTGTTCGGAGGGAAATGATTGCATCTTGGAGTTGTTCGGAGGCAAATATGTGGACTACAGTGTTGTTCGGGTCATTTTTCAGGGTTGAAGGAGTTGTTCGGAGCCAATTGAGTGGACTAGAGTGTTGTTCGGGTCATTTTTCAGTGTTGAAGGAGTTGTTCGGAGGGAAATGATTGCATCTTGGAGTTGTTCGGAGGCAATTGAGTGGACTACAGTGTTGTTCGGGTCACTTTTCAGGGTTGAAGGAGTTGTTCGGAGCCAATTGAGTGAACTGGAGTGTTGTTCGGGTCATTTTTCAGGGTTGAAGGAGTTGTTCGGAGGCAATTGAGTGGACTGGAGTGTTGTTCGGGTCATTTTTCAGGGTTGAAGGAGTTGTTCGGAGCCAATTGAGTGAACTGGAGTGTTGTTCGGGTCATTTTTCAGTGTTGAAGGAGTTGTTCGGAGGGAAATGATTGCATCTTGGAGTTGTTCGGAGGCAAATATGTGGACTACAGTGTTGTTCGGGTCATTTTTCAGGGTTGAAGGAGTTGTTCGGAGCCAATTGAGTGGCCTAGAGTGTTGTTCGGGTCATTTTTCAGTGTTGAAGGAGTTGTTCGGAGGGAAATGATTGCATCTTGGAGTTGTTCGGAGGCAATTGAGTGGACTACAGTGTTGTTCGGGTCACTTTTCAGGGTTGAAGGAGTTGTTCGGAGCCAATTGAGTGAACTGGAGTGTTGTTCGGGTCATTTTTCAGGGTTGAAGGAGTTGTTCGGAGTCAATTGAGTGGACTGGAGTGTTGTTCGGGTCATTTTTCAGGGTTGAAGGAGTTGTTCGGAGGGGAATGATTGCATCTTCGAGTTGTTCGGAGGCAAATATGTGGACTACAGTGTTGTTCTGGTCATTTTTCAGGGTTGAAGGAGTTGTTCGGAGCCAATTGAGTGGACTAGAGTGTTGTTCGGGTCATTTTTCAGTGTTGAAGGAGTTGTTCGGAGGGAAATGATTGCATCTTGGAGTTGTTCGGAGGCAAATATGTGGACTACAGTGTTGTTCGGGTCATTTTTCAGGGTTGAAGGACTTGTTCGGAGCCAATTGAGTGGACTAGAGTGTTGTTCGGGTCATTTTTCAGTGTTGAAGGAGTTGTTCGGAGGGAAATGATTGCATCTTGGAGTTCGGAGGCAATTGAGTGGACTGGAGTGTTGTTCGGGTCATTTTTCAGGGTTGAAGGAGTTGTTCGGAGCCAATTGAGTGGACTAGAGTGTTGTTCGGGTCATTTTTCAGTGTTGAAGGAGTTGTTCGGAGGGAAATGATTGCATCTTGGAGTTGTTCGGAGGCAATTGAGTGGACTAGAGTGTTGTTCGGGTCACTTTTCAGGGTTGAAGGAGTTGTTCGGAGCCAATTGAGTGAACTGGAGTGTTGTTCGGGTCATTTTTCAGGGTTGAAGGAGTTGTTCGGAGTCAATTGAGTGGACTGGAGTATTGTTCGGGTCATTTTTCAGGGTTGAAGGAGTTGTTCGGAGGGGAATGATTGCATCTTCGAGTTGTTCGGAGGCAAATATGTGGACTACAGTGTTGTTCTGGTCATTTTTCAGGGTTGAAGGAGTTGTTCGGAGCCAATTGAGTGGACTAAGTGTTGTTCGGGTCATTTTTCAGTGTTGAAGGAGTTGTTCGGAGGGAAATGATTGCATCTTGGAGTTGTTCGGAGGCAATTGAGTGGACTAGAGTGTTGTTCGGGTCACTTTTCAGGGTTGCAGGAGTTGTTCGGAGCCAATTGAGTGAACTGGAGTGTTGTTCGGGTCATTTTTCAGGGTTGAAGGAGTTGTTCGGAGTCAATTGATTGGACTGGAGTGTTGTTCGGGTCATTTTTCAGGGTTGAAGGAGTTGTTCGGAGCCGATTGAGTGGACTTGAGTGTTGTTCGGGTCATTTTTCGGGGTTGAAGGAGTTGTTCGGAGTCAATTGAGTGGACTGGAGTGTTGTTCGGGTCATTTTTCAGGGTTGAAGGAGTTGTGCGGAGGGGAATGATTGCATCTTCGAGTTGTTCGGAGGCAAATATGTGGACTACAGTGTTGTTCGGGTCATTTTTCAGGGTTGAAGGAGTTGTTCGGAGCCAATTGAGTGGACTAGAGTGTTGTTCGGGTCATTTTTCAGTGTTGAAGGAGTTGTTCGGAGGGAAATGATTGCATCTTGGAGTTGTTCGGAGGCAAATATGTGGACTACAGTGTTGTTCGGGTCATTTTTCAGGGTTGAAGGAGTTGTTCGGAGCCAATTGAGTGGACTAGAGTGTTGTTCGGGTCATTTTTCAGTGTTGAAGGAGTTGTTCGGAGGGAAATGATTGCATCTTGGAGTTCGGAGGCAAATATGTGGACTACAGTGTTGTTCTGGTCATTTTTCAGGGTTGAAGGAGTTGTTCGGAGCCAATTGAGTGGACTAGAGTGTTGTTCGGGTCATTTTTCAGTGTTGAAGGAGTTGTTCGGAGGGAAATGATTGCATCTTGGAGTTGTTCGGAGGCAAATATGTGGACTACAGTGTTGTTCGGGTCATTTTTCAGGGTTGAAGGAGTTGTTCGGAGCCAATTGAGTGGACTAGAGTGTTGTTCGGGTCATTTTTCAGGGTTGAAGGAGTTGTTCGGAGCCAATTGAGTGGACTAGAGTGTTGTTCGGGTCATTTTTCAGTGTTGAAGGAGTTGTTCGGAGGGAAATGATTGCATCTTGGAGTTGTTCGGAGGCAATTGAGTGGACTAGAGTGTTGTTCGGGTCACTTTTCAGGGTTGAAGGAGTTGTTCGGAGTCAATTGAGTGGACTGGAGTGTTGTTCGGGTCATTTTTCAGGGTTGAAGGAGTTGTTCGGAGGGGAATGATTGCATCTTCGAGTTGTTCGGAGGCAAATATGTGGACTACAGTGTTGTTCTGGTCATTTTTCAGGGTTGAAGGAGTTGTTCGGAGCCAATTGAGTGGACTAAGTGTTGTTCGGGTCATTTTTCAGTGTTGAAGGAGTTGTTCGGAGGGAAATGATTGCATCTTGGAGTTGTTCGGAGGCAATTGAGTGGACTAGAGTGTTGTTCGGGTCACTTTTCAGGGTTGCAGGAGTTGTTCGGAGCCAATTGAGTGAACTGGAGTGTTGTTCGGGTCATTTTTCAGGGTTGAAGGAGTTGTTCGGAGTCAATTGATTGGACTGGAGTGTTGTTCGGGTCATTTTTCAGGGTTGAAGGAGTTGTTCGGAGCCGATTGAGTGGACTTGAGTGTTGTTCGGGTCATTTTTCGGGGTTGAAGGAGTTGTTCGGAGTCAATTGAGTGGACTGGAGTGTTGTTCGGGTCATTTTTCAGGGTTGAAGGAGTTGTTCGGAGCCGATTGAGTGGACTTGAGTGTTGTTCGGGTCACTTTTCAGGGTTGCAGGAGTTGTTCGGAGCCAATTGAGTGACCTGGAGTGTTGTTCGGGTCATTTTTCAGGGTTGAAGGAGTTGTTCGGAGCCAATCGAGTGGACTAGAGTAATGTTGGAGTCATTTTTCAGGGATGAATTAGATTTTCGGAGCCAAATTAGATTCTACTTTAGGTCATATTAGTTGTTCGGAGGGGAAACATAGCAGGAAAGCAGTGCCGATGTGTCATTATTGCGTAGAATAGTAAACCTATTGCGTTTGAAACCGCATACTCTTTGTTCGGTAGTATTATAGATGTTCGGATTTTAACCTTTGGTTGTTCGGGCTTGTTCGGAGGTGTTCGGAGGTGTTCGGACTTGTTCGGATTTGTTTGGAATATGATTTTATGACTTTCTTGCTGATTTAAGTTCACGAGCAGATAAAACTAACTATTTTCTACTCAAATATGAAATGTTCGGCTCAATATTTTTCCATTTTCAATAAGATTTTTATTGTTCGGAATAGATTTGTTGTTCGGATTTTATCTACACCCTTTTTTGCCAGTCTAATTAGGCAACGATAGTGGTGCCACGATAATTGCATTATGTCCAAACTAGCTCCATATAAACAAGTAGTGTTAAATATCTTCGGCATTACAGAATAAAGCGATCCGGCGAATGGCAATCGCTTGAGCAATCGCGTGGACGTCAGAAATGTTAATTGCCACAATTTAATGTTTCAAAACATGTTCAATGCAATAATTAGGGTTCTCAGGTCATTTGTTACTCTGATCCAAATGAGACAAAATTATTTCATTGTAGTCTTCTCAAAACGCTTGCATCGGGTAAGCCAGAGATCTTCTTGCTGGTTTTGTTGACAGAGGAAACAAAATGTTGAATGAAATGTCAGTGATGATTAGTGCAATCAACAAATCTGTGCACGAACTAGATTGTTTGAATCAAGTAATTGCAAAAAAAGAACACTTACATGGAAAAGTAAGCAAATTTAAATTTGCGTTTTAAGGTGCTATCTTGAATTGAAGAACGAATGGCCAATGAGGCTTGGTCTCTGCTCTTGAGATCACTAGACTACGTTTGAAGATCAAATTAGCACATGATCAATCTTTGGGCACTGTAAATTCAATGCATATATAAAAGAAATAGTTAAGGAATTTGTACGATGTTTTCTTTCATAGCAACATAAGGTAAATTTTTGATGAAGGACAATGAAGTCTTTTTATTTTAGGTAAACGGTAAAAGATGCACCGGAGTGGGACCCAGAACAGCAACTATCCAACTCAATGCACCCAGCACCTAAACTAACGGCAACCCTGCACCATCCCGGGGATGACTTCGGACACTTGATCAGATAGAACAAAATATTGTTAAAATATCAACATGATGCACTTACATTTTACGGTGTAGTACAAAAGAGATTCTTAGGAATTTTTATTCATACATATCATCCCTTTTTCTTCTGATCTGTTTCTATTGTGTAATTACAGTATACTAAGAAAACTATGAAAAACTTTCGTTGTAGACTGACTGTTCATAGACAGCAAATCAATAATGATCAATATAGGATCCTTAGTGTTAGTGCAAATAATGCAATATGTTGTAGAAATCTTCCGATGCCTTTTGAAGCTGCGCCAATATACAGTATTGGCCAGAATGGATGACTCAGTTAATCAATTTATATTGTTTTCTGATGTGGTTGAATCTGCAGACACCCTGACCTCTCTGCGGATATTTTTTTGTAACAGCTGTCTTGTAGGACCATCTGCATGATAACTGAGCTGTAATGGCTTAGCAGTGCACGTGATTGTCGGCTTGAAGTCACGCAGACCACGAAAATTCGGGCTATCCAAAAAAGTTAAATGCTGAAAAGATTTTTGACATTCTGCCGATGGAAATTTGAATACTACGAACGGTTCCGGTTACAATCTTGTAGAAAACCAAAGGACGCTGCCTAACCCATTTTATGTGACACGCTTGAAAACCACCAAGATAAAGAGGTGTATCTCGATATGTTCTCAACTGTGAAAAGACATGTGGAAATTTTTTGCTGTTGAAAAACTGGATTATGGTTTTTGACCGAAGGTACAAGCATGAAAGCTGCTTGCCAAGAAATTCTGAAAATGAAAGTATTGCCATTCATAGCTATCTAAGTAGTGCTTTTCATTCACAACATAAGGATCTCGCCCTTGAAATTGGAAGCAATATGGCTCTGAAATTCGAGTGTTGAGGCCTTGAGTCCATTATCAACCAGAACTCAATCCTATTGAAAATTGATGGGTCTTGCTGAAGCAAGCCTACAAAGCCTGACATCTTTACCTACGGATTACCTAAACAATACCTGGTCTCTTCTGAGCTGAAAAATCCAAATACGACTCAGAATCCATTTGACAGCACTGGAGTCATATCAAAATGTAACAACAAGCGATGTAAGACATGTGAAATGCTCTCCGTTGATACCAACATAAAATCGAACATCAGTGGCCTCTCATACACAATCAAAGCAAATGGAACAACATGTGAATCATCTAATATAATTTACGCTCTCAGTTTCCAGGGCTGTGGATTCCACTACATCGGTGAAACATCAAGATCACTAAGGGAGATAATGAACGAGCACCGATTTGACATCAGACACTGTAAGGATGATAAAGTGGTCCCTTATCATTGCATTCAACATCAGCATTCCCTGGAAGATGTTAAGGTGACAGTTTTGAAAAAGCGAAACGGCAATGAAATGGTGAGAAAGAAAGAAGAACTTAAATTCATCAGCCAGCTAATGACCGACTGGTCCTTCGGCCTCAACATGCAGCATGTATTCCAACGATCCCCTATCTATGATCCACAATCCCCTAGCTGTATGTAAAATGTAGACTTCCATTTCTATAACATTTTTCTATGACTCCACTATGATCATTTGAATTTTTTCCAAACCGTTAATGTAATAGGCCTTTCTATGGTCTATTCTTTTGTTAACATTCCTGAGGAAGAGTAGGAGCTCAATTTTTGACTTCCACTCGAAACCGGTCGAATTATATTCATACTGCCCGATTTCAACGACGTTTTCTTTTATAAATACTCCGAAATCTTTACCTACGGAACCAGACATCTTTAATAGAATTGAAGAAAGCTATCACGGCAGTGTGGATGAAGTTGATAAATGGAATTTTATGTAAAAAGTTAAAATTCCTCGATTCCTGACAGCATTTGTGGGGTAATTCAGAAATAGGGATACACTCCAAATACTGACCTATTTAGATAAATAGATTACTTGGATTGTTATTTGACTTCCGTTTATAATTCACTTAATACAAAATTATGCACACTTACAATCTTGTAGAAAACCAAAGGACACAGCCTAACCCATGGATGAAGTGATACAAGAATCACAGTAAATCTATCAACAAAAACATAAAACACACATCTGAGTCATCCATTCTGGCCAATACTGTATATCAACTGCATCCATCTACGAATCGTTAAGACAGAGACAAGAAAGAGCAGTATTTTATTTCTATTCTGAAACCTAGTTTGAATGCAACTTCATAGATTTTGCATGTATTTTTGTTCATTTAGTTTTAAATATATCATTACCATGGTAGCCTTCCACGAAGAAGGTGAAAACGGTCGGGAATACTGACTTTTCCTTGAGTTCTCCTTATTTTATTAATCACCATTTTGATACTTTTTACTTTTATATATGCATATACATATATATATATCAGTGGCGTCGCGTGCTCCCAGACCATAGGCCTTCGCTCCATAGTGGTTTCCTATATTTCTGCAACAGACAGCATGAACTGCATAATATAATTAATATGACACTATCTTAATTAATGAATTTTCAAACACTTGTACAAGTACTTGAACATTCAAGTCATCCATTCTGGCATCCATTACTACAGAATTAAATGAAATTATTTGAGAAATTGGAACTAATATTTAAATGAAAGGTACACTGAAGTCCATAGACTACCCAATGTAGTCTATACTGCATGTGAATTATGATTCACTGTGAGTCCTATGTGGCAGCCTCTTTTTCTGAACAGTCCCATAAGCATGCAATCCAAAGCTGATTGTTCATCAACGCGACTCTTGTTTTCCCAAGATTTTAAACGTCAAATGACAATGAAAATGTGAGGTTGATTTCTCACATGACGCTTTATCGCCTTGATGAAATCACTATAGAGAACATTCACTCTCGAGGAAGCTCTCGCCAACGCAAGACTCTTGTGTTTATTATAATCTGTCAATGACTTACATGTTTCAAATTTAGAGCTACTGAATTGTTTTCTGTGCTCCTCCTCATATTCTATCTCTTGAGAGTGGTTTAGTTTTATTTCAATGCCATGAACTTCGTGTACGATGGCTTGAGTTTTCTGCACAATCCATCGGACGACTGGCCGGTGTAGAAAATAACCATTGTGGAAATCGCCGCCATAAACATAATATCACCAATATGCCCTGAATCATAATCTCTGACTGAATCACACATCAATTATGGAAACTTAATCGCTCTATCTTTCAGCGGCTTCTCACCTTCCGATCCGACATTCAGCCATTGGTGAACGCAGACACGACGATTCAACGCGTCATCATCTTCTCCAAAATTTGGCGAAGCCACGAATAGGAAAAATTTCCGCCTCACTATCTGAATCTAAGAATTTATAAATAGATCTTTTCTTGCATTGTTGCAATGTATTTTCTTCTTCGCTTCTATCGGGAGAAGACGAGTATAACTATCGAGTTAAGCGCACACGCTCCACATATCACACAGACACACAAGTCTCTGTGATTTGTTGTGAACGCTTGTAATTCGCATTTTAATATTTTCTCTTTGGAAGACATTTTTCAGTTGTTTATCTATTCTGTCAGATACGAATGGAAAATGAAAGTGAAAGTATGATGGATTTTCATCTCTCTGCTTAAAGTAAACGATTGAAACGAAAAAACAAGCAGAGAGATGAAAATCCATCACACTTTCATTTTCAAAATGCGAATTACAAGAAAAAATTACACACTACGAAGCGCCTTATCTAACAATAGAACAATGAAAACATGCAACATACAAAATTGTCCAATAAATGATAACAAAATCTGCTGTCGCAAGAATGTGATCTACCAACTTACATGTGAGAAATGCAATTGATTTTACATCGGAAGCACTATCAGAGAACTACACATCAGATGCAGAGAACATAGAAACAATACTAACTCGTCACTAAGCAAACATCTTCGATTATGTAAAACTTACAACTTTTCAACTACCATTCTTGCCTATGACCGAGATGAAGCCAATCAACGCCTACGAGAAGCAATGCTCATTCACAAACTAAAACCAGTGATTAACAACAAAACGGAATTAGAGTGCTACAAGGACTTCCTCTTCATTTAGTGATTTGATCTTTTCTAAATCTCACCATAAGTCATTAAGTCATTTTTCACATTACCTTCCTTTTCTACTTTTGTATGCATATCATGTATTTTGTATATATTTTGATAGTGATATTTCTAGTCAGATCAATTGGTATTGGTAAAATGTATAAATGCTATTGGCAAAATGTAGTCCAATACTATCTGTCGCATATTTCTATTCCTCCTTTTCCCTACTGAAATTTGTTAACATAGTTTTTACTTTTTACTAGATTTCTTGTCTACTCCCTTATTTCCTATGTTAATGTGAAATTTGAATTCATGACTTTTGCGTTTATGTTAAATTCCTTCTATCTGATGTTGGTTGCCGGATAGTAACCGAAATTAATTATATCATAATTAAAGTAAAACATCACTAAAACCTTGGCTCTTCCTCAACAATTAAATACAATATATGACTAGCCAAGACATTTTCAATCAATTATTTTTGGGTATGCATCGAAGGCCTCGCAGGCACGGAGACGACGCCACTGATATATGTATATATATATATATATATATATATTACATTGTATTATATTATATATATATATATACATGTATATATATTGCAGCAAAGTGTACCCAGGCTCTTCATGAATGTGAAAAGAAAAAAATACTGGTTCCGGACTAGTTTCGATTCACTTGTATTGGATCATCCTCAGCGGTTACAAGTTATAAAATCGTATAAAATTCACATTATATACAAATTTCCATGTGTTCACAAGCGAGTCAAGGTCATTGCATGGTTCCACTTTACGTCAATGATGTTACAAGTTCAGAAGAACATGTGATCCATTCCGCTCATTCGATAGTAGATTATTGTTTTCCTTTATCATAATGGATTCAAGAATTAATGGCTGTCTGAAGCGACCAATAATAGTGAAGTTTTCAGCCTTGGGTCTGTGCTCGTGCATAGATATCTCTGTGACACAGGAGTATCCACGCAAAATGCTCACTGATGCGAGCATTGAAGTGTCTCTTAGTGGCACCGACGTACCGCATAGAACAGCGGTCACAACTGTATAGATAAGAAATGTTCGATTAGATTAAAAGATTTCTTTCACAACAACGATCCTGTCCCTTGTGGCGTTAAATTGAACATTTCTTATCTATACAGTTGTGACCGCTGTTCTATGCGGTACGTCGGTGCCACTAAGAGACACTTCAATGCTCGCATCAGTGAGCATTTTGCGTGGATACTCCTGTGTCACAGAGATATCTATGCACGAGCACAGACCCAAGGCTGAAAACTTCACTATTATTGGTCGCTTCAGACAGCCATTAATTCTTGAATCCATTATGATAAAGGAAAACAATAATCTACTATCGAATGAGCGGAATGGATCACATGTTCTTCTGAACTTGTAACATCATTGACGTAAAGTGGAACCATGCAATGAACTTGACTCGCTTGTGAACACATGTAAATTTGTTCTATATATATTCAAATATATATATAAATATATTTGAAAATTTGCATTCTTCAGTGTAATAATTTTGAGAAAAGATCTCTTCAGGAATAATATTTATTCGCCACAAATTTTCAGGCTGTCACTTCAGCTCTCGTCAGGTGGAAGAAGGAAAATTACATTTTAGGGAGACAGACCGTATGAGTACAAAATTTGAAAGATTCATGATGTCATAGCTTGGCGCCAAGCAAAGACAAATGTATAAATCTTATTTCAAATGTATTTTAAATTATAATACAAAAATTATATATATATATATATATTTAGATATTCACTTTTTATGAATATATAGGTCTATCCTTATTGTGCTATTGGTATTGACAGAGTGTTACCAGTAGACTATTCACTTTGTAGCGAAACTGCACATCAATTTGTCATTTGACTACGTCACCCTATAGGTTGAAAGCAACGGTCTGTCGTATGTATATATTAAATATCTAAAGAGATGAACAGCTATCAAGTTTATATAAGACACCAACAACTCGCTGCAAACTGAATGCCGGTAGTGCGAGTGCGGTCGGGGGAATCAATGATGTTGGTATCTTTTTATTGACTTAACATTTGTCATTCTGTATAGATATTCAATAGGTGTAGCATCTGTATTAGCTCATCATTACATACTATGGTGAAGTCATAACAATGGGCTATGCCGTATTGAACTAGTTATGGTGTCGGTCGCCTCACACTTAAATCGAGCGACTGGCCTAGAAAGTTCGTTGGTCTTCGCTCGGTCGCTTCATGTGTTTGTATAGTCTTGATGTTTCGCCTTAAAGTTTGTTGTTGTTGTCTGATTGTTAAATTGATGCATGACTCAAATTAACTTAACTTGAGTGGTACATTTCATTGCGTGTTATGATATTGTGTTCCATTTTTAGTCCATAATGACAAAAGATCAAGCTCCTAGCACTACGTATATTCGAAGGAGAAAGCTGCTGGCTAAATTGGTAAAATCGAATAACAAAGGCAAAGCTTTTCCTGTGAAGCAAATTGAAATCGACGAATCTCAAACTATAGGTAAGTAGCCTAATATGCTATGATAAAGTTTTTATAGCGTGTTTCCGGATTATAATTATGGCTTGTTGCTTCGTCTATCAAACATGTAATCGTATTCCAGAGTTGTGTAATCTCAGCACCAAAAAGTGCCTCTGAACTCATGCAAAGATAGGTACATTTCTAGTCAACAATTTTTTTGGACAATAGTTTCAAACCGACATTTCTAGTCTGCCCAGTTTAATCTTGGGCCACTAAAATCCCTTACAGCTGCAAACTGCTATTGTAAAACAGTTATACGAATAATGACATTGTAAGATGTAAACGAATGTTAGCTGGAAGTTCATTCCAGCAAGTTGCAGCAACAAAGGAAAATAATCTATCACCGTGAGTGATGATGGTAATCCACGGGATCTCCATAGAACAACCAAGATTATTTATAGCATCAATGCTTCATGTTGCGTTGTCCTAAATACGAGAGAAATACTGATCACAGTAAGACTACTACGTACCATAATCATGGCTTGCATCATTCAAGTTCTACTTAAATATTTCTGTTAGATCAAGGATATATGGCTATTACATGCGCCTTTCGAATTTCAGGGCCACGTATAATACGCGCCGTTTCAAGCTCAGAATGGACGCTTTTCCTCAGTCTGTTAATATTTCGCCTGATCAACTCATTCCTTATTCAGACATCATTTGTACCAGATGAGCACTGGCAGTCAGTCGAAGTTGCACATCGTCTTACATTTGGGTAAGCCGGACTAAATTCCTGTTTCCGAAATCGTATTTCGTTCTATCCATTGAATGCAAATCATTTACTCAATGGTGGCCGCTTGAATGTTAAGATATTGAAGGATTTTAGTCACAATACAAAGCAGTATTATGCTCTGGTTCATAGCTTTTGCCAGAATTCAGAGCATTTTTGAGTGAAACGTGGATTGACTGATTTTTTATAATTTCAATGCGGGTTCTATTTGATGTCAATTTGTATGGAGAAATATAATCGCAAACACCTTTTATGTGTCAATGATTTAATATCGCGATTGTCGGATTATCGATGATTTTAAGAACAAGAACACAGAATGCCGTTTTGGCTTAGCATGGCCATATCCGATGAATGGCTAAGCTACTTAACATATTGATGAGAAAGATGTCAATATAGAATGTGAGAAATATGTCAATCTATAATAATCTCGGAGGCTTGAAAGTACATTATGATTTGTCAGTGCTTCAAGTTCGCCATAAAAGTAATTGATATCTGAAAGATAACTATTGCAGCGTGCTGTTTTCATTAAGTTAACATGTAAGTAAAGCTTCAGAACGTTCAAAGTAGCTTACCTTCATACATTACAATAACACATTATAATAACCTTAAGAAGTTGGGACTCTCTTTTGTGTTGACCCTGCATTTTATCAAGTTGTACACATGTGTTATTCGTCGCACAATTCGCATTAAAGGGATGCTTACTGAATATGGGTATTAATTTCCCTTAAAAAGATAATACATACATGTATGTATACTTGATAAAATTTGTAATTTAAGCGCGAATTACCGGTTTTATTGGTTATTAAATTATATTTGAATTCATTTCCTCTCATTTTACTTGTGCTGCTTTGTTATTCTAAAATTAAATTTTCAGATACGGATATCTTACTTGGGAATGGAAAAACGCGATTCGGAGCCCGATATACCCGATGATATTTGCACTCGCGTACAAAGTGTTATCTATGCTCGGACTTGATTCCAGAGTAATTATTGTGAGTATCCTATTCTTATGTGTAAACGCAATGACACTTGGTGATGGTGAAAGCAATTCTTATAACCGTAATTTCTTGCTTCCAAATAAATGTAATACTTCCAATAATATAGTATACTTCCAGTAAAATACACTAATCCCAAAAATTTGTGTCACCTTTTGATATAACCAAATGTATACACATCAACGCCTCTTACCATACTGCAATAAATGCTTCTCAGATTGCACAAGCTGAGAAAAGTAATTAAGCTGATGATAAACAGTGATTTTTCGGCAGGATTATAAGATGTTAGTAACGAGACCGACCACCTGATGAATTCATCAGAGTTATTATTCTTCGAAGTTTAAGTATTTGAGTGCATTTTCAATTATTTTCAAGTTATCAATTGCGCTCTGAGGAATGGTCATCCATCTCTTCAACCACGACAGATTGTAAGTCATTCAAACAGCTAATGCCACCTCTTTTGGTACTTCTTCGCCTCTTCTCCACCTCTTCGCCAGATCAGATCACACATTTTCGGTAAGCTCAAGATCTGATGATCTTGATGCCCGCTCCATCCTTCGAGTATTTTAACAAGATCTAACTGATCAGACAATTATGATTTATGTTTCATGAAAGATGGAATCCGACAGTCTGCAAACGATGTATTAAAAACTAGTTAAATTAGTCTAAATATTAACGTACGTATTTTCGCTTTTCGAATTTCACGAAAGATATCAAAATTTGCTACTGATTAAGATCAAGTGTCATATCGATCCTGGAACATCAATTGAACTAACCTTCGACACTTTGCATGCCTCACCTGGAGTTCTCATTTTCTCATCCGTTCTCATCCACCTGTCATTCCTTAACCTTCAAAACTTGCTTTTGTTCGTAAATATCACCTTCCTCCAAATTTCTCACCGCATTTTCTGAACCAGTCTTTCACTCATTCTTCTTTGTACTCGTAACAAGCGGTCTCCGTTTTCTTATACCGTCCAATTGCGCACACTGTTGCAGACCGCTTATAAGACAATCGCTCATTCCACATCTTTAGTAACTCTACTGTGGATGAAAATCTGCCATTCAGGACATATCTAGGCAGTGGGCAGTTGCATCGGTCGATGGATTTTCTTTTCTAACGGTAGAACATTTTTTATTCACTAAATCTCTTTTTGTGTCACAGTATAAAATTGTTCTTTTGCTATAGTTCATAAGTTGAACAATTGAGCTGTTGCCATCTTCATAACTGAAAAGCCAAAAGTCTCTACTGTAAGACATTTTTTCTTTAGTTTCCATTTTTATTCTCCTTCAATTTCATTACTCAATTTTTCTGCTTTATTTCGTTGGCCGTGTAGGCATTTCTATTACCAATGCAACATATAACATCCATAGAAATATATTTCAATTCAATGACTGACTTATCTATGCCATATAGAGTGGCAAATGTCTTCATAGATATACTTAACCCATTTAAGGCCGCCTATATAAATATCGGCAAATTTTCTATAAAAACGGTGGCAAGTATTTCAGAATGTTATGATTAAGAATAATATATGATGACCAGTTCATTACAATAACCTTATCTTAGAAATTAAAGCCGTAACGATTTCGTTACGATGGCGTCATATCATGTCAAAATATACAAAAGCATGTTTTTTTTCAAATGTAGCCTATGAATTGCTCCAAGCAATTCCTGACGAAGTAATGAGTCATAGCTTCAGCATGAAAGCTCTCCATCATATTTCAGAGGTATTTGTCGAAGCTGTGAATTAGCAAATTTAATCAAAGGCCTGCTTTATGATACTTTTCGTTGCTGTTTGGTGTGAAATCGTTATCGTTGAAATGAGAACAAGTTTTTATATTTCGAAATTCATGTTTAGAAATTGATTCTCTTTCCGCATCGACTCCAAAATCATGGTAGAGTTGGAGACGCCTCGGTCATTCGCAATGTCCACATAAATAAGGAACATCAAGAAATGAACGCATTTGAGATTGTTTAGTACTATGTAGGCCTAAACAATTCTTTTGTCCCGGGTAGTCACTGGTTTCTGCCACTGAGGTCGATAAGACCATCAGCATGCGTATGATACTTGTCATCTCATAAAGATTCTTGCCTTGAAATCCATCCAGAGAATGTTTGTCCTATCTGCGAAGATGGAAATTACCGATATTTGCCATTATGTTGATTGCTTTTTCTGTTTACTGAAATGATCATTCAAATCATCTTTCGTTGCAATCTCACACTGCTTTACGATGTCACTAACCTCCGAGATATCGTTTGAGAGACTTACCTCTGAGACACATAAACTCATCATCGTCTCAAAACTCTGATGAAGCATTTACTTACGGAGGTTTTGTGGCAACATTCATATACCGTGATCGTCGGCATTAGGCCTATTGCGTATTTCCGTAACTTCTTTATCCATAGTTAGCAACAGCTTGGGTATTGTCTTCAGATAGCTACGCAGGTTGATACAATCAAGCTAAGCCATTATAGATATTTTAAACCAGTTTGGGCTATCTCGAGCCTCTAGCGTGCCCTTGTAGGGGAGATATATGTATACGCATCGTATACAGCCAAAGAAGTTTTGGATTGAAATTGCTCGAGTTGGAGGACATATTTGCATTCTATGCCCAGGCGAACTGGCACCCTGCAATGTTTATGATTAAGCTATACGAGGAAATGCTTGAGATTTGATCTCTCTTTGACTTGCTTCTGTACATGAGCTAACAAGTCTAATATTGAGGAAATTACTGCGGCAATTGACTTCGGTTGGTTTTGTGACGGGAAAGCCATAGACTATAAATAGCAACAAGCATTACAGACTCATAGAATACACTAACAATGCAATATTCCAATGAAATTGTTCGTTTTCAGTATTCAACAAACATTAGTTTTAAAGAAAATTGATAGTATTCACCACCATTTACTTCATTATAATGTTGCTGTATTGAACATTTGTATATCGTATTGCGCCAGTGTAACGAAAACGTTACGGTTCAAAAAAATTACGTGCCATGTCACGAATGAATATCTGAGCAAGTATTGATTGCTATTTTCGGTATTTTATGGATAATGAGATCACGTAAATGACATTGACAGTAAATTACATGTGGACGTTCATACACTGAGCCTTTCAGTATATTAGCAGATTTTAAGCCCATTTTTTGTCTAATTTCGTGATAAAATGTAAGCACTAAAAAGTGATAAATTTTGAATTAGCGATTGTTTACCTGAAAATATGTGATAAATAATGTATGGTAATCAAAATATTGCATCATATGTCGCAAGCTGGAGAAGACAGCAGATTCCGAAAAGTGCTGTAACGAAAACGTTACACTGGCGCTAAATGGGTTAACTTGGCAATTTTATAACGATGTCACCTATTAACACTCGAAAGCAATTCAAAAGGTGACACACATTTTTGGGATTAGTGCATGTGATAAATTTTAAATCAAGAGCTAAGGGCATTTTCGATATCTTCAAAGGAAGGGGTTGTAAGGTTAATCTGCTAGTTAATTCATGCATAAAGTCCTCAAAGAATAGCTTCCTCGTTTTTAAGTTTGGTCGTTTTTCGCCCCGCCAGATGCCCTCCATCATTGGCTTGTTGGACTAAAAGCCTTTTCCAGATTCATTTGCTTACTTTTGTCCTCAAAGATTCCAAAAAATTTATTTTGTGTTCGGTTCTGCTATGTAACCTCAGGCCTGAAGAGACCTTCCATATCGTGCATTCGATATGTTTGGTCTGGCCCCGCTATGTGGTATAGGTTGAAGGTTAGGGGCCGCAACCTTGCTTCATTCAGCCACATGGTTCCTCCCTGATGACTCCATACATAGCAAACTTAATTTTGGCTTCTTAGGTTTCTTATTTTCACCATTTGTTATTCTTAAGTTAGCTTCTCGTCAAGTCCATGACGAACTCTCATTTTAGTTCTTTGATTGTAAAATGAAATCGATTATAATTCAACGTAGCAAAGTGCGTCAAGGTAGCAAAGTTAAAAAAAAACAAGATGATGACTAGTTGATTTTCAATTGTTACAAAATATGATTTGAAAGAAAATTTTTATATCCTAAAATGTCTAAAAAATTTAAAAATACTTACTAGAATGACAAGCAACGCTTCTCCTCTCCTCATGTGCAATAAATTGGCGAGTAAGCCGTTCTGTTCAAAATTATGTTTATCACTTATATATTGAAAAGATCCTATTTAACAGTCTGCCCATTCAGATGATAAGAGGACAGGTCTGTTTCCAATCAAAATACCAGATCTAGCTTACACAGATGGATTACGCTATCAAAAAATCTACCAGGTGTGTAAGAGAATTAATATCAGTTCCTTTTAAAGCTAAAACGTGAAATAGAATTCTACAAAATATGCATACAAATTATTAGACTATTTTTAATGAGGTCATCAACAGGAACTTGGTCAGGACGATCGCGTTTCGACCGCTTTATCCTGGACGCTCAAACCCGACCAAGCGCGGTCCTGTGCATTTAAGATGCACAGCCTCAAAAATTAAATTTATAATATAGAAAGAAGCATCTATCAAAAAAAAAAAATAGAGTCACTTTTGACTGAAATGTACCTCAGGCATTTGAAAGAAGGACAGAGTCCAGCCAGTAGAGGTCAAGAGGCGGGGACATAATCCACCTTCAACTCAAGACGTGCTGCAAAAACAATTCAACGTAGCAAAGTGCGTCAAGGTAGCAAAGTTAAAAAAAAACAAGCTGATGACTAGTTAATTTTCAATTGTTACAAAATATGATTTGAAAGAAAATTTTTATATCCTAAAATGTCTAAAAAATTTAAAAATACTTACTAGAATGACAAGCAACGCTTCTCCTCTCCTCATGTGCAATGAATTGGCGAGTAAGCCGTTCTGTTCAAAATTATGTTTATCACTTATATATTGAAAAGATCCTATTTAACAGTCTGCCCATTCAGATGATAAGAGGACAGGTCTGTTTCCAATCAAAATACCAGATCTAGCTTACACAGATGGATTACGCTATCAAAAAATCTACCAGGTGTGTAAGAGAATTAATATCAGTTCCTTTTAAAGCTAAAACGTGAAATAGAATTCTACAAAATATGCATACAAATTATTAGACTATTTTTAATGAGGTCATCAACAGGAACTTGGTCAGGACGATCGCGTTTCGACCGCTTTATCCTGGACGCTCAAACCCGACCAAGCGCGGTCCTGTGCATTTAAGATGCACAGCCTCAAAAATTAAATTTATAATATAGAAAGAAGCATCTATCAAAAAAAAAATAGAGTCACTTTTGACTGAAATGTACCTCAGGCATTTGAAAGAAGGACAGAGTCCAGCCAGTAGAGGTCAAGAGGCGGGGACATAATCCACCTTCAACTCAAGACGTGCTGCAAAAACAATTCAACGTAGCAAAGTGCGTCAAGGTAGCAAAGTTAAAAAAAAACAAGCTGATGACTAGTTAATTTTCAATTGTTACAAAATATGATTTGAAAGAAAATTTTTATATCCTAAAATGTCTAAAAAATTTAAAAATACTTACTAGAATGACAAGCAACGCTTCTCCTCTCCTCATGTGCAATGAATTGGCGAGTAAGCCGTTCTGTTCAAAATTATGTTTATCACTTATATATTGAAAAGATCCTATTTAACAGTCTGCCCATTCAGATGATAAGAGGACAGGTCTGTTTCCAATCAAAATACCAGATCTAGCTTACACAGATGGATTACGCTATCAAAAAATCTACCAGGTGTGTAAGAGAATTAATATCAGTTCCTTTTAAAGCTAAAACGTGAAATAGAATTCTACAAAATATGCATACAAATTATTAGACTATTTTTAATGAGGTCATCAACAGGAACTTGGTCAGGACGATCGCGTTTCGACCGCTTTATCCTGGACGCTCAAACCCGACCAAGCGCGGTCCTGTGCATTTAAGATGCACAGCCTCAAAAATTAAATTTATAATATAGAAAGAAGCATCTATCAAAAAAAAATAGAGTCACTTTTGACTGAAATGTACCTCAGGCATTTGAAAGAAGGACAGAGTCCAGCCAGTAGAGGTCAAGAGGCGGGGACATAATCCACCTTCAACTCAAGACGTGCTGCAAAAACAATTCAACGTAGCAAAGTGCGTCAAGGTAGCAAAGTTAAAAAAAAACAAGCTGATGACTAGTTAATTTTCAATTGTTACAAAATATGATTTGAAAGAAAATTTTTATATCCTAAAATGTCTAAAAAATTTAAAAATACTTACTAGAATGACAAGCAACGCTTCTCCTCTCCTCATGTGCAATGAATTGGCGAGTAAGCCGTTCTGTTCAAAATTATGTTTATCACTTATATATTGAAAAGATCCTATTTAACAGTCTGCCCATTCAGATGATAAGAGGACAGGTCTGTTTCCAATCAAAATACCAGATCTAGCTTACACAGATGGATTACGCTATCAAAAAATCTACCAGGTGTGTAAGAGAATTAATATCAGTTCCTTTTAAAGCTAAAACGTGAAATAGAATTCTACAAAATATGCATACAAATTATTAGACTATTTTTAATGAGGTCATCAACAGGAACTTGGTCAGGACGATCGCGTTTCGACCGCTTTATCCTGGACGCTCAAACCCGACCAAGCGCGGTCCTGTGCATTTAAGATGCACAGCCTCAAAAATTAAATTTATAATATAGAAAGAAGCATCTATCAAAAAAAAAAATAGAGTCACTTTTGACTGAAATGTACCTCAGGCATTTGAAAGAAGGACAGAGTCCAGCCAGTAGAGGTCAAGAGGCGGGGACATAATCCACCTTCAACTCAAGACGTGCTGCAAAAACAATTCAACGTAGCAAAGTGCGTCAAGGTAGCAAAGTTAAAAAAAAACAAGCTGATGACTAGTTAATTTTCAATTGTTACAAAATATGATTTGAAAGAAAATTTTTATATCCTAAAATGTCTAAAAAATTTAAAAATACTTACTAGAATGACAAGCAACGCTTCTCCTCTCCTCATGTGCAATGAATTGGCGAGTAAGCCGTTCTGTTCAAAATTATGTTTATCACTTATATATTGAAAAGATCCTATTTAACAGTCTGCCCATTCAGATGATAAGAGGACAGGTCTGTTTCCAATCAAAATACCAGATCTAGCTTACACAGATGGATTACGCTATCAAAAAATCTACCAGGTGTGTAAGAGAATTAATATCAGTTCCTTTTAAAGCTAAAACGTGAAATAGAATTCTACAAAATATGCATACAAATTATTAGACTATTTTTAATGAGGTCATCAACAGGAACTTGGTCAGGACGATCGCGTTTCGACCGCTTTATCCTGGACGCTCAAACCCGACCAAGCGCGGTCCTGTGCATTTAAGATGCACAGCCTCAAAAATTAAATTTATAATATAGAAAGAAGCATCTATCAAAAAAAAAATAGAGTCACTTTTGACTGAAATGTACCTCAGGCATTTGAAAGAAGGACAGAGTCCAGCCAGTAGAGGTCAAGAGGCGGGGACATAATCCACCTTCAACTCAAGACGTGCTGCAAAAACAATTCAACGTAGCAAAGTGCGTCAAGGTAGCAAAGTTAAAAAAAAACAAGCTGATGACTAGTTAATTTTCAATTGTTACAAAATATGATTTGAAAGAAAATTTTTATATCCTAAAATGTCTAAAAAATTTAAAAATACTTACTAGAATGACAAGCAACGCTTCTCCTCTCCTCATGTGCAATGAATTGGCGAGTAAGCCGTTCTGTTCAAAATTATGTTTATCACTTATATATTGAAAAGATCCTATTTAACAGTCTGCCCATTCAGATGATAAGAGGACAGGTCTGTTTCCAATCAAAATACCAGATCTAGCTTACACAGATGGATTACGCTATCAAAAAATCTACCAGGTGTGTAAGAGAATTAATATCAGTTCCTTTTAAAGCTAAAACGTGAAATAGAATTCTACAAAATATGCATACAAATTATTAGACTATTTTTAATGAGGTCATCAACAGGAACTTGGTCAGGACGATCGCGTTTCGACCGCTTTATCCTGGACGCTCAAACCCGACCAAGCGCGGTCCTGTGCATTTAAGATGCACAGCCTCAAAAATTAAATTTATAATATAGAAAGAAGCATCTATCAAAAAAAAAATAGAGTCACTTTTGACTGAAATGTACCTCAGGCATTTGAAAGAAGGACAGAGTCCAGCCAGTAGAGGTCAAGAGGCGGGGACATAATCCACCTTCAACTCAAGACGTGCTGCAAAAACAATTCAACGTAGCAAAGTGCGTCAAGGTAGCAAAGTTAAAAAAAAACAAGCTGATGACTAGTTAATTTTCAATTGTTACAAAATATGATTTGAAAGAAAATTTTTATATCCTAAAATGTCTAAAAAATTTAAAAATACTTACTAGAATGACAAGCAACGCTTCTCCTCTCCTCATGTGCAATGAATTGGCGAGTAAGCCGTTCTGTTCAAAATTATGTTTATCACTTATATATTGAAAAGATCCTATTTAACAGTCTGCCCATTCAGATGATAAGAGGACAGGTCTGTTTCCAATCAAAATACCAGATCTAGCTTACACAGATGGATTACGCTATCAAAAAATCTACCAGGTGTGTAAGAGAATTAATATCAGTTCCTTTTAAAGCTAAAACGTGAAATAGAATTCTACAAAATATGCATACAAATTATTAGACTATTTTTAATGAGGTCATCAACAGGAACTTGGTCAGGACGATCGCGTTTCGACCGCTTTATCCTGGACGCTCAAACCCGACCAAGCGCGGTCCTGTGCATTTAAGATGCACAGCCTCAAAAATTAAATTTATAATATAGAAAGAAGCATCTATCAAAAAAAAAATAGAGTCACTTTTGACTGAAATGTACCTCAGGCATTTGAAAGAAGGACAGAGTCCAGCCAGTAGAGGTCAAGAGGCGGGGACATAATCCACCTTCAACTCAAGACGTGCTGCAAAAACAATTCAACGTAGCAAAGTGCGTCAAGGTAGCAAAGTTAAAAAAAAACAAGCTGATGACTAGTTAATTTTCAATTGTTACAAAATATGATTTGAAAGAAAATTTTTATATCCTAAAATGTCTAAAAAATTTAAAAATACTTACTAGAATGACAAGCAACGCTTCTCCTCTCCTCATGTGCAATGAATTGGCGAGTAAGCCGTTCTGTTCAAAATTATGTTTATCACTTATATATTGAAAAGATCCTATTTAACAGTCTGCCCATTCAGATGATAAGAGGACAGGTCTGTTTCCAATCAAAATACCAGATCTAGCTTACACAGATGGATTACGCTATCAAAAAATCTACCAGGTGTGTAAGAGAATTAATATCAGTTCCTTTTAAAGCTAAAACGTGAAATAGAATTCTACAAAATATGCATACAAATTATTAGACTATTTTTAATGAGGTCATCAACAGGAACTTATATTAGTTATAAGTTATAATATATTTCCCTTCCCGTCTAAGGTTGGGTCGGCAAGCCTTTGTTCGTATTTCAATCCCTACTCTGTACTGGAATAGGTTACTCTATGTAGTTAGTATTAATTTGTATTCATTCGTTCATGACTTTTAATCACCTGATTTTTACATGATTCTCCACTAGGTTAGTTGTTTAACTTTGGTATCTCCCGTTTCCTGGATCCTTCGAATTATTTTGACCGTGTCGTGTTTTGATTCGATTATATTGAAGATTGAGCTAATTCTTAGTAGAATGAATTTATGGGATGCATTTCGTGTATCATACAGATAATATGTGATTTATATGCACGTAAAACAAAATATGATTTATATACGTCTGTGGGTATATCCATTTTGTAATCATTGTTTTCGGACAGAAAAGTAATCTGTAGTGACTATCTGGTAATTGTGTAGTTGACTATCTGGTACTAAATGCTATGTTATTGACATAGCTCTTACCATGGACTCCTAGATATCTTCTGGACAGGATCGAATCACAAAATGTCATATTTGAACAGCTAGCTGCAAAGATGGACGAAGAAGATTGCGTATCGAATGTAAGTCAAGTGTATCAAATAATTAGAGGATTCGGCAAGACCGACAGGATATCATGTGCTCGAAAGAGAGTATGGTTTGACTATAGCAACTCGGATTCAACGAGTGCACCTTTATTGACATCTTCGATAAAGACAAACCGGGAAATGGATGTGCATTTGTTTGTACGTGGGAAAGAGCTACCAGAGTCACAATACTGACATATTCTAGGCCTATCAATAAGAGTGGAAAAGTTGAATGAATACCAGCGACATGTCTCTTTAGTGCATAGAGTAGGTATATTTGGTAGAGTGGTAACTCCGCATTTATTACATTCCCCAATGTGTATACACTTTCGATTTTATTAAATGAACTCGAGGGGATATAGTTGGTAATTGTTACCAAATGTGAGATATGCAAATTTTTGCAGTTTTGAAGAAATTGACACCGAATTGAGTGATCATGATTGCAGTGCTTAAGGAATGATGGTGTTTTACAGATTCTCCGTGTCATGACAGCCTTGGAGAGGTAACGTTTGATAAGTTAGCAACTCGATAGAATTGTAGTTTGAATCATCATGAAATCGCACGCGAGTAACTCATGTAAATTTTCTCTCAGCTTTTATTCACATATATACCAATTTTCTGTGCAGCATTTTTACACGAGCAGGTTTTGGTAATGCAAAGCATTAATTTGCAATCGAGGATTTGCTTTCCTTGATAAAAAATGTGCTTGTGCTGTTTACAAAATGTGCTCAAAAATGTGCGTGTGCTGCCAAATATGGTATTAAAATATAACATCTGCACTTTGTGATTGAAATACGAGTAAATTGTGACATCAAGTATTATTGTAACAAAATTTAAGGGTCTCATTACTATGTGTGAGGAATCAAATTTGATTTTGAACATTTTCTATTAAAATGACAGTGAACTAAAACCAGGATCAAACTTTATAGACACCTCGGCTGCTAACGCGGCATCGTCTATGTCTGATATCACTGCCCTAAAAATCCATGATACAATGCTACATTATATGAAGCCGGAAGGCAAGAAAATGTAGAACCCCGAGGCCGCGATTTCCGGTCGAGGATTTCTACGATTTCCTCGCCCACCTGGATTGAGAGAATAGCTTATCTTCTAAATCTATGACAAATGTCCAATCAAAGTGATTATACGTATATTTCTATGAAACTTTTTCTTGCCCTCCCGGAGGGGCAATACAAAAGATATTGCCGTGCGACATTTTTCATGTTATTGCACTTTACCTTCACAGATTTAGGATATAATGTTATCAAAACCATATTGGCTTTAAAATCCATCATAAATTAAAAAATCATTATCCAGACATTTTGAGATGATCCTCAAGAATTGTTTAACCACGAAATTCGCTATGATCAACGCCCTAGAAATTCAAATTGACAAAGTAAGTACTTGAAATAAATACTGTTCTAAAAACAACCCAAGGAATTTTCTTGTACTTCTACACAACTTTCTACAAAATCGCAGCTACTTCATAAGAGCATCTAAGCAAACCGGAAGATATTCATCAGATTCATGTCTAATCAAGCCTAATAATAGACTATGATCGGTTATGAAGACTAATAAATCGGTTATAATCAAAGTATATCTCGTTATGATAGACGCAGTGTTAGTTAATAGGATTCACATTCGTTATGATCGACGCAAAAACTGAATTTTCATTGGTGTGGCAAAGAAATGCATGAAAAGTGAATCATAAAAAATAGTCATACAAAAACATGCATGCACGAAATATTTCATTTTGAATCTCGTGGCTCTTTTCATTTAAAAATAACAAAAGGGTATTCATTGTTTAAAAATTGTCTTTACATTGAAATTTGAGAGGATCAGAGCGCAGCTTGCCACAAAATCAATTTCCGCTGCGTGGAATGGATGTTCGGATACTTGCCATATTTATGTAAACAAGAACTATAATGATTGCGAAATTTCGTGACAGTCGTTGTGAATTGAAAGGAAAATGCATGCGATCGGCCTTGAGCTTTCAAATTGTTGGTTTTGTTTACATGGCTCATAGATCCTATGTACATCATGTATGCATGATGGACACCTACGAATGTTCTTAGTTTTCCTACGTCTGACGCTGTGCCTTTTCTTTTTGAATTATGCATGCCATCTGCGATGAATAATGGATAGCACAGTTTATCTATAATGCACATCATATGATACGTAGCACATTTCATGTCTGATACACATGAAAACCTGATATTAGCATGTGAATAAACATTTTCAGTTATACAATCTCAATTAGCAAAAGCAGCCAAATTCTCTGTTAATAGAACATTTTGCAACGTATTTTAAAAAAATACGGCGAATTACATGTATCACGGAGTTAATATCAAAAGTTATAAATTACTGAATACAAATATTGATAGCTGTATTTAATTTTGATGTGTCCATACTTGTATTTCAATAGCGGGTGTGGCCGAGGTTAAAGTCTGAATTCTTTTCGGCATGCTATCGATTGAATTCTGCACTTTTGGTAGCATTTCTGATTAAGGAAGCCATATGTTCAGCAACTTACTAATGACCCGATGCCCTTCTGTTATGGCTGCTCTTTTAAGGACAGACTAAACAAAACCCCAAACATTGTCGATGGGGATTAAGTCTTTCGAGTTGCTTGGCCAGTCGAGTCGATGAACAGTCACTGATCGAGCTATGTGACAGGGTGTTTTGTCATGCATGAAAATTGTGACTTCGAAGCGAACCAGTCATTCATTTGGGATGACATTCGAATTTTCATTACCTGTCGATTCTGAGCTTGGTTCGTCATTCCATCATCAGTGTGTAGACGAACCAAGCCCAAGACGTTCCCCAAACTATTACCTTGATGCCTGACGGTTTGATATGCGGAAAATGGACTTTCAGGTGGTCGCCAAACACGACTTGTGTTTGCTGTTTAACATTCAAAGTTGCTCATCACTAGAGCATACACGTCTCCAGTCTTGAACTGTCCAACTACATGTGCCTGAGCAAAATTCAGTCGCCCCAAAAATTCACGGTGCCGAGCTTGTCTAGTCTTCGGCGAACGATTTCTACTGAAGCATGAACGCGATAAATAGAGTTGTCAGTGTAGAAGGTCAGTCATGATGAAGCAGAAAAATCGGATTCTCTCCCAATTTTTCGACGCTTTACTGTAATGAAAATATACCAAATTCACCCGATGCGTTTCGTCTATACACAGACAGTATCCAGGGTCACATTGTCACTGAACAAGGCTAATCTGGTCATCTCATGACGTCTATTTACTTTTGGCGTGTTCATCGCAATGTGGTAGGATTCAGTCACTCCAGTAGTAATCGCTGTTAGTTGTTTATCAACAGTTATGTAGTCGAAATTGGTATTGGGACTCATTTTGCATCTCCATTTGCGATAATTTATATGAATAGCGCAAAAAATTGAAAAAAATTGAAAGTCCTAGAAAAAATTGAAAAAAAAACTATTTCTCCAACCATTTATAGATGTATCATCTTGGGTCCGCTCCTCAACGATGAGAATGTTTTTCAGAGTACCCACAACACGCTTGACTCAATAGATGATAAAATACAATTTGCTTAAGAAGTTTCAGAAACTGGCTGCCTCAATTTCCTGGACATAAGCTTCTCGGTAAAAAGAAAATTAGAACACTGTTTGTCTAGCAAACCTTTCCATTCTGGAGCAAGTTAACGCAAAGAGAGCTAACTGTCGAATTACGCAAGTTTAATTTTATGTAAAATCGTTTCAGGCAGGTCTAGGCTTGATGCTCTCGTACCTCGTCAGAAAATCGTACGATATCTTGAAAAATAAATGGAGGAAAATTGGTTTCAGTAGGACTGATAAGTTTAAAAATAGAATCAAAAGATAAAACACTGAATAAAATTGTGATTTTCACACTTGACTTTGTTACCGATGGCTTTTTGAGAAAAGTCAAAAAAATAAATATGACATTCTAATGCGCGTCATTAGCAAACTTAAGAAAGGCTTGTTTCGAACCTTAAGCTTGTTTCGAATCGGATAAGATTTTTTGTTCGTGTAGTATTTATAAAAATATTGACCTTAAGTGTGAAGGAATTGTCGCCCATTTGAAGTTTGCTATAGAGACCATGAGCGTAGTTTACGGAATGAAGACCAGTGATGAGGCCCACAGTGATAAAGTGATGACCATCAATCAAAAAAAAATGATTGATAAACAGCTAGCAGCGATTACTACTAGATTTGCTAAATCCGGCTTCATTGGGACGAACATATCAAAAATAAACAGACGTCATGAGATGACCAGATGAGCTACTTTCACTGACTGATTTATGCATGAAAACAATCTAGCCCTTGATTCTGTCTGCGTATAGACGAAACGCGTCGAGTGAATTTGGCATATTTTCATCACAATAAAACGTCAAAAATTGGGAGAGAATCCGCTTTTTTTCTATAAAGGAGATGTAGTCTGATAATATCATGTAAGCGCCTGGATGACAGTTTTATCTGTCTCAATGACTGTTTGAATATACATGATTGATCAGTCGAAAGGAGATCATTTCAGTTTTTTTCGAATCAAGTGATGGAAGACGCCCATAGTTTGGTCGAAATTTACAATTTTAAGGTTAGCGGTCGATGGTACGTCGAGGTTACCATCGACCGAAAGAAGGCGCAGAACGTCGAAGGTCCGTCTAAATTGCCTTGCCCTCACTTTAAAACAAGAAATTTCGACCAAACTTTTCGGGGAGTTTTCCTTCACTCGATTTGAAAAAACTTGTTTGAAGGTATTTTTTGCTTGTATTTTTGATTTCAATAAATTAACATTTGATAACAATTTATTGATGTAAAAGTAAAGTAATATTCAAATTCGGTCTTTCTTCTAGATAAAAGTCCCACTTTTAATGATGGGATGCTTAGCTGCTGTTGCCGATCTTTCATTATATCGATTTTCACATGGACAGTGTGGACAAACTGTTGCTCAATACGCTCTACTGTCTCAATTGCTGAATTGGTTTACTATTTTTACGGCACCCCGAACTATTACCAATTCTTTGGAATGGGCGCTTACACTTATAGCTTTATCTCATTTTCCATCTCTATGCGATTCCCTACAAACTGTCGGCATACGTGCAAAGGAGGAATACAGATTCATTGGTTTGGTTGCTATTTGCATTATTTTGCGTCCTACAGCCATCGTACAGGTAAGAGAAGTAATTTCATCTGAGTGCATATCAAACAGTGCAAAAGACGGAAACTATCCTGTCACTTCACGGGAAAGAGAAAACATAGTGCTACCAGTCAACATAGATGAGCATACTTATAATATCTTTAGTTTCCGTCGGCATCTTCTGTTAATCTTTCAAGAAAATTGATTCAATCGATCATTTTCAGTAAAATCAAATATGATTTAGATTAGACCCTATGATTTGATTTTTGTGAATGATTTTATCTTAAAGCTCAGACCAACAAAAACAGCAGCCTAGAACATAAGCAAGAATATTAGCATCTTGAAAACTTCAGACTGTGATTGGTAATAGTTGTTCAATTTATATCAATTTATATGTCGCTCAACAAAATAGACGCATTGAACAACATCACACAGCAACAGCTACCCACAATTTTCGAACAATTAGTTGGCCGCATGTACACGATTATCGGACCTGAATTTTCACAATTATATTGTTTTGACAGATAAGAATATATTGATAAGAATTTTCGTGAAAACTTAGTGATAATAAATCTCTCTCTCCGACTTAAGACTCATAACTCACTATTTTGTGACTAAGACTCAGGAAGGAAGTTGCAATTTGTCAAAAGAAATGGAGAGTGTTTTGCCAAGTGCTGACGTTGATTATGATGATGTCGCGTAGGTTTCCACTATGTGATTGGCTGGCTATCATCTCTGTCGTGACGAACTATTCAATATTTAAGACTATTATCTGAATATGTATTATCACTTTATCGGTATACTCGTACAGCAACATTTAATGACCGGTGATTAAATGCTTGTAGAAGCTTAGAAATATTTGATTCAGGAGAGCATCTAAAAATGATGGTATAAGACTGAAGCGAAAACATGTAACTACACCAGTATATAGGTGTTCTCGGATTTTCGTCACTATCACTAAGGTGTATGCTACTGCTCATGAAACTAACATATTCAAACCATGAACTTATTAGTTACACGAACCATGCACACCTGTATGCTTTCATCGGAATAGACAGTATTTTATTACATTAGGGGCGGTGATGAGCGAATGCTTAGCGTGGCTTAAGGGAGATGAGAGAGCTCCCATTGTTAAGGCTTGAATGAGGCGAAGTTTGTGTAAAGGCGGATTTCATATTTATCACACAACGATTGCATCTTTATGGGAATCGAGGATGAACAGGATCTGTTCACTTGTGGGAATCGAAAAAGGCACAGATTGATGTACAGGATTTGTATACATGGGTGGATCGCAAAAAGCATATTGTATTTATTGATGGGATGAATTTAATGACAGAATGATTTTACATGTGGGAACGTAAGATTTGAATGATGTCTGACTTACCTTTCAAGACATATCATAACCTATTCAGTACTTTGTCAGCCACTATGTGTGGGACCCCGCTCGTCTGAGTTTGAGTGTTCAGGTTAGGGGTCGAAACACAACTAGACGAGTACCTGCTGATGACTGACGGAGTGCAGTATTATGTAACAAATTCAAGTGGAGATATAATATTTTCCGTGAGTAGTCTTAGGTATAATGTGTAGTTCGATTGCTTTCGGTGTAGTAGAGTGTCATTGTAGTTCTATTCTTTACCTCCATTATTCACTTTCCACTTGTTCACTATTACCATTATCCACCGTGTGAAGTCTCAGTGATAGTGTAGCATTAGTTCACTTGTGTAATCGGTGTAGTAGTATCATTGTAGTTCTATGATTTACCTCCACTTTTCCAATTTTTATCCATCTGTTTCCTGTTGCTTCATGATATCCATTTTCAATTTCCTTAACATATGGTGACCATTGTCCTTTTCTATTTCCAATACCAGCATCTGTAGTCGACACAGTATATTCGACGTCTGTTTTGAGCGCACATGTGGCAGTGTTTGGAATCTATGGTAGTAGTATATTATCAGTAAGAATGAGTAGTGTCACATGTCTTAAGATTTCCATTTTTACTAGATATTGGGCCAATGCTGATCAATTTTAATTCGTTGCCACGAGAAAGTTCCATTGAGTTCCTTTAAGAACTGATTAACCCAATGGTTACAGTAGCATTACAATTGTACACTTGCGGATTGGAGAACGCTATCAGTCCTCATTGGGACTACTTAAATTATTAAGCATTATATTCTATTATAAATGGCTGCTGGGATGATTTTCATCATCGTATGAGACTTGCATATGCAGGGGAGCGCATCTACTGTTTTGCTAAATTTTTGTCAAGCTATACTAACTCCGTGATTCAGTCACATCATGGAGTTTCGTGACTTCACAAACGAGGGATTGCTTCAGATTCAAAAAGTATTTGTGAGATGTGCATGTTTAGTGAGAAGTTCGACAGGGACATACAGCGAGAACATACATGTAGCTTCACTGGTAAAAAGATTTATGGACGCCCTTTCTGTTGCTTCGAGAAAACGAGTAGATGATCACGTGGAGACTTGCGGATGGTAAGATAGCGGTGGCTACTGTAGGATTCGATGAGCCAAGCAATTCGTTGAGACAGGTTCCATAAGAAGTCGGACTTGCTCTATCCTCCGTAAACGATGTGCTCAAGGAAGAGGGCCTCAAGCATTAGAAGCATAGAGCTGTGCAAAAATTGAAGTCTTTAAGATATTCCTTATCGACTTCAATTTCGCGTTTGATGATTGAACGCCACAAAAATAATCCTAATTTGATCTTTAATGGGCAAATCCATGGAAATGCAGACATGAGCATCTAAAATTAATATCAGATGCACACCTGAATTTTTATGCCGATGTATCCAAAATACCTTAATTACATAATTCTAATCGATTTTGCTCCATACGAGATGATCATCTAAATATTTTACCTTCTTCTTTGACACGAGACAAATAATCTGAAAAATTGAAGAAAATCCCTTATGTTCTAAGCGAGGATGAAGTTGATTTCCGAATTTTCCATGTCAATGGTTACTACACTAATGTTGTATCCTCTATCAAGGCTTGCAACAGCGCTACAAAGATTTAAGTATCACACTCAGACTTAAGGGTGTTTTTTCTCTTGCCTGGGCCTATCGTCACGCGAAAATATAGTGTTCAATTATATCCTGAGAAAACTAATCGATGAATTTTTGTGATACTTTGTAAATAACTAACTTTCGCATGCACCTAGCAAGTGTGTAGGACTAGTTCTTTGAAATGAGCAACTAATGGGAGAGCTGCGTTATGTACGTGACGTTTTCGTAATGTCATCATCATCAGGGTATTACATGTATCTCTCCCGAAGGAGGAACCCCTCTCTACTGTCACTCCACAAATTTCTGTCTCTGGCGGTACGGATCCAGTTGGGTCCCACATATCGCGCCAGCTCTTCACACCATTTGGTCTTTGGCCTTCCTCTTGGTCTTCTATTTTCTCTGGGAATCCACTCAGTTGCTCTCACAGTCCACCTGTTGTCTATTCTTCTTGCGATATGTCCTGCCCATCGGTGTTTGCATTCTCGGATGGTTGTGATGATATAGGCTACTCCAGTCTGTTTTCGAATCCAACTGCTTATTTTTTGTTACGGAGAGTTATTCCCATCATGATTCTTTCCATCTTTATTTGGTAAGTCACTAGGCTATTAAATGACGAGCTGAAAGAACACTTGGAAGGATTATCATCAGAGGTCAAATTAACAAACAATCTCGAATTATTTATAGGAGTGACATCTAAAAAATCGGATTTAACATGCGATGAAAGGAAATTATGCCATTAGATGTCTTCATTCATTCCATTCAAGTCTCACTAAGTACTTCTTCATGAAGAATGTTTATGTATCAATCTGCAAAGCACCTTGATTTCGCAAACACTTTATAAATGACACTAAAACTTAAAACTAAATCTAAACATAACAAAAAATGCAGTTAAAAAATAGAACGATGTGAACAAATAATAATGCGGATCGTAGTTTGATTCAATTAATTGATTGTACAAGAATACATGATGATATACAATACAATTAGATAACAGATAAAATTACAAATGAAGTGTGATGAACAAATATTTACCATGGTTTGAGTTTGAAAATGAAAGAATGAATGATAGTACAATACAAATAAAAAAGATCGATATATTCAAATAATTCAATAATACTGATCATAGTTTGATTCAGTAATACAAGAACAAAAGATGATTTATGGCTTGGCAGAAATAATATATTTACTTGTGCATTTAAATTTTGTTTTCTATTTTAAAATTTGTTTAAAAAACGTGGGTCTTACATGTTTCTGAAACGCTTCTGTCATAAGATTTGTATTTTGTGTCTTTCCCTTGGACAGCTTCAAACAGACCATTTTGACCTGAAACCGTGCTTGTCATTCCTTTACCAAGCGATGAGAGCTTACCGTGATGCTGGTCATATTTGGAACACCCTTCGTTAATTTGAAATTGAATTAATGGGTAGATTACGTCTTATTTAGCGTCTTAGAGCCAAAAAGCTTAGTTATTTTGCCTAAACAACAACTTTAGAAAATCCACAAGAAAATTGCGAACATCATGTAACCGTGTACTATTAAGGTGTGAATAGTATAACATGCATTAAAGGAAAACTATCAATTGCAGTCATAAGTGATTCAACTAAATAATAGTGTAAGGAATCAGTCATCATATCTTTAGGAAATTCTCTCCGACAAGAGTTTGCATTATGTTTAATAAAAATCAATCTTTCTGTCCTGTTGTCCTGTTAAGGCGCTGTGTTATTAAGCGATCTTTCTGTAGACCTTCAACTCAGGAGCAGTGCTTTTTTTGTATCTCTGTAATTTTGATAATAACATGGCAAAGCAAGATCATCACTGTCATCCACTCGTTTCGATCGGAGGTTTAGGATTCTCTGTGCGTCAGCAATGACTAAATAAGGACGGTATCTTAGATAGAATGAGATGCATGAGACTCAATGAGATCAGTTGCATGCTTCTTTGAAGTCATTGTTTTCTTTTTTGCAGTGGTTTCCCTTATGCTTGATGCATATTTACATGGGTTGGCGAGGCCGCAGGCTAGGGCATCAACTATTTATTTACGTTGTTATTGGATTATTCGCCTTAGGTGTATCATCAATTGTTGAAAAACACTTCTATGGTCGTTGGACCCTATCTCAGCTCAATTTTATTCAATTCAATATATTTACCGATGTGGCAAAATTTTATGGTGTTCACCCATGGCATTGGTACTGGACCCAAGGTAAGATTGGCATCTTGCAGACGATCGAATTGTTGTCATGCAATTTTCACTAATGTGACTATTACGTCTTATCAGAGATTATCATGATTATAAAGGATACATTTTTGAAAAATGAAATAAAGGAATTTTTTACGAGATGAAGCTCAATTCGCATATTTAAAAAAATCATAACAGCATTTTCAAAAAAGCGATGCTTCTATCGTGCTTTTAGCATGTTCTCCTATGTTCAGACATGTTTTTTATCATTTTTTAAAACACTAGCAACCCTGTTCTGAAGCATATACACTTAAGAAAATGAAAGACAATGGTCACAAGGACACTTACTAGCAGGTGCTCATAATGGATGTACAATTGTAACATACTATGCACGTAAATTTTTATAAAAGTTATCACCAAATACAAAAATTCTTATCTATTCATTCTCAAAAAATGTATTTATTCATCTTAATTTGTATGTCGGCACTGTATATATGATAATGTAAGGGTGGCGTCCAAACCTGGTAATCGCCCTTAAATTTTTTGCGAAATGGCAGCCTTAAAAAAGCCCGGAAATGCCATTTTGTGTTTTTTTAATCACTTAGTTTAATGAGCGCCATTTCTTGATTGCAACTGCTATTGATATGACTGTTATTAAGCCCACTATTTCTATTAAATTTCTTCGAATCTTAATTGATATGTCCAAGTAAATATACATGTGCATGTCTGCACAACATCTGGATGAAATATTCATTAGCTCCATGCATTTATTTCGTTTCCATATGACTGTCAATGATATCTGTGAGGTGATGGTTATATGGTTGACGCGTCGATTATAGTGAAATCGCTAATGATAAAGTTTTGCAAATAAGTAACATTGCATCCTATGAAAACAATTTGTGGCTTTTCATGTCGAAGTCGTGTACATAATTGGGTTGACTATAGCTCGTACATACAGCTTTACAGGTGTAAACTCGCAATCAATCGATATGCGTCGGCAAAAAATGTTCTTGCTTTTTGTGTTTCTTAGCGTGCTTACATACAATTTCGTAGCAGACTCGAAAAATGGCAAATTATGCAGCCTCTAATGAGTTGCGAGTCATACATATTAAAAAAGTCACTTGTTATGGTCGTTTATCTTCGCGTTATCAATTTTATAAGTTCTGAAAAGAAAAATCGGCTACAACTTTCTAGAATTTTATGAATCAGAGGATGAGAATGAAATATTTTTTTGAACGTTGGAAAGTTCAGGAAATTAACTTTTCTATCGATGTGAAATCATTTAGATCCAGTTAGTAGTTCACTTGCTGCAGGCCATTGAGGAAAAGTAGGCCTACATAAGCTTAAGAATCACGCTTCACAGAATTCACGGAAATTTTGAAAACTGAGTGTGATAGAGTCAAATATCGTTCATTATCTAACATGTCAAAATGTGGTGGCAAAATTCAAGCAGGAGATGTCTCATTTCTGATGAAAATAGTTTAAAGTTTCCTCAATGGCTTCTACTTAGCATAATAGTCAATCTAGCGAACTTTGACGCACTTCTGATTCCTCAATTAGCGGCAATCATCTACTTTAGGAGACGAGATGACGTCACACGTGCCAATGATCTGATACGCCACTGTTAGCATGCTAGGTGACGAATCAGCTAGGCGCAAGAGGATCAACGCAGAGGGAGAAAATGAACTGTTGGAAATGCGAGATCTAAAGTCATTGACAGGAAGTCACTTCTTATGTTCCGGAACACACAAAATGTCAAAAATGGCGCAATACTGCGGATAGGCTACATGTTCACAAACACAACGGGCGATCATAAGAAACTTGCCTTCTACAACATTCCGAAAAACATAAAATTGATGTGTATTAGCTAGGGGTGCACCGGATTTGGCATTTTTTGCAAATCCGGCCTTTCTAGCATCTGTAATGGCATTACACCGACTATTGTTCTTAGCTATTTTAGTAAATTTCATTTGCATTTTCTTATTTCTTACAACTAATTTTTGTTTTCCTTAATTTATTCGTTTTTCCATTTTGTACATGCATGTTCTTCGGGATTTTTTAAGAGTTTTGTTTTAGGGTTAGGTGGTTATAGGGTTAGGGCCAGGGTTGATGGTCAGGTTGGTTTGGTTTAATCTTCAACCAACGTTGTCTTCAACCCAACCCTACCTAGCCCTAATTTGTTATGAATTTATAATACAATGTAGCTCGTTAATGAATACAATGTACATGTTGCTCGTTAATGATTGGCGAAAAATACTTTTCATGTTTTCAGATATTACCTTACTGGCGGGCAGACACTTTTAGATCTTTTCTCTTAAATATATTTTGTTAAGAGAAAATTGTACCGGTACCAATACATACATGTACAATGACTGTTTGCATGTGTATTGTGTATTCTACACGTACTGTATATGTGTAGACTAGGATGGAAACGCTTGCCATCAAAATTTAGCATCCTTCTAGTGACTAACCACACATAGTTTTTTTATCAAATGGTATTTTAAAAGCATTATCATCTACATGTATAATTACAACCACTTTCACTGTTACATGTATAATCGAAAGTAAACAACCAAGCTGATAAACAAGCTCTTGAAGTTAGAACATCAAGAGTCATTGCTTCACTTTATTGAACAATAATATTTGTAAATCAAAATATGATTGATAGGCTATCAAGAAAAATTACAACATGATTGATCATCTGTTAAAACGACGTAAAAGTCAAAATCCGCAACAAATTACGCAGTTCGGGTTCGTTCAAAAATACGTCTGAAGCTGCAAGAAAGGAGCTTGGCTTCATTTATGAAATGCAAAAAGTATGAAGTTCAGTTTCGTTTAAAAAATACGCAACATCTGACGCGGCAGGCCTAACAAATGAAATCCGGGTCGTTTGAAAACACGCAGAAGAAGCGGTAGACTTAACAAATGAACTCAAGTTCGTTTAATAACACCCAAAGTCTGAAGCTATAACAAACGAAGTTAGTTTTGTTTTGAAACATATGAAGTCTAAAGCTGTAACAAATACTTTGTTATAAAATCGCAAAAATATTTTTCGTTAAAAATATGTGAAGTGGGTAGGACTAGAGTGAAAATACAAAGGGACAAACGTACACATATACATGTACAATAAACTACAAAATGTTTGAAGTGGTAACAAAGGAATTCAGTTTCGTTTTGAAATGAACGAGATCTTAAACTTTCACAAATAATTTGTTTGTCATATTTTGTTTGTCATGTTTGTCATAATTTGTTTAATAATTTGTTAAATCGTCAAGATATTATTCGTTGAAAATATGACTGTGAAGTGGGTAGGACTAGAGTAAAAATTCAATGGGACAAGCATACACATATAAATGTACAATAAACTACAAAATGTCTGGAGCTGTTACAAAGGAATTCAGTTTCGTTTTGAAATGAACGAGATCTAAAGCTGTAACAAATAATTTGTTAAAAAATCGTCAAGATATTTTTCGTTGAAAATATGTGAAGTGGGTAGGACTAGAGTAAAAATTCAATGGGATAGACGTACACATATACATTATACAAGTACAATAAAGTACAAAATGTCTGAAGCTGTAATAAATGAGTCCACGAAACTATGTAATAAGAGGCATATCTTTTGAGCAAAATGCAATGACTACTTACATGTACAGTCGTTGTTCGAAAAATCAGTAACTTTTTGATTTTCAAGAAAATTGTTCTGTATCAATCGGTAGACGAACTTATTGCGATCGTCGAGTGATTAGTGATAGGAAATATGGCTTCTGATGCAGTTGTAGAACCTAGTAATTCAATATTGAGGTGCATTGCTATCAGAAAAGTTGCTAATTTTTCGAACATCACTGTGAAGTTCTGCAAGTGTCAGAAACTACGCATCAAACTTTTTGGAATTGTGATGAAGAAAGAGTAGTTTTTCGCCTTTTCTTGGCAACAATCGACTTCGCCTTTCCTCAAAAATGTTGCCGTATTCAGAATACATTCTTTCTGAGAAAACGGATGAAGAGGGTGTAGCCAGAAGTTTACGTGAAAGTTTCTGTAAAAGTGGATGTTGAGTTGCTTCATTCCACCATTGAAAAGGATTAGATTTCCTGGCAATAATCGGCACAGCTAGAAATTGATCCACCTCGAGAAGAGCTGCCTTCTTTAGTGAAGCGGTCTTCTGTGATTGTTCAGAATCAGGAACACCTTCTTCTCCAGAGTTCTGGTGTCCTGCTATTTCCATGAAACAGGAACTGAACAAATCCTCCTCGTCGACAACCTCGCAGCGTTTGCTTTGTGGAGGATCTGGTTCGGTGTCAGCACTTGTTTCAGGCGTGCGCTCATTTTCGACAATCTCTTCTACTAGCCAACTTTTGGCTAACTGCTTATCATTGGCATCACGAAAAAAGTTATCCTTGTAACGAGGATCGATGCATGTAGCAGTCACGTAATGCTTGCTATGCATTAAATGCAATCCAGCTGACGATAGGAATCTGGCTTTCAGAGCTCTGAGCAGCGCTTCACGTGTCGATTGTACTCCTCGATCATTTTGACCTATCTTCGAGAGAAATAATTCCAATGTTGCGATGTTTGGAATAACATCGGAGAGGATCGAGAGTTCACCACTCATTTCTTTTGTCAAATCGAAGAAAGGTTTCAAGATATGGAGGAGTCGTTCAATGAGTTGCCATTCATTCGCTGTAATATTAGGTAGATTGTTGCGGTCAGCCAGGTACAGCTGAACTGGACGCTTCAATCGCATCATTCTCTCGAACATCAGATAAGTACTGTTCCATCTCGTTGAAATATCTTGTACTGGTAAGAGAGGTGGAGAATCTTGCAGGGATTTCAGTTCGCTACAGGCGACAGCTGAGTGATTGAAATGTGTTGCAATCCGTCGGCACTTGCTCCTTAGATCAATGACGGAACGCTGTGTAAGTATGGAATCATGAATGACCAGTTGAAGTCGATGAACTGTACAATGGATTGAATTGATATCCGCCAAATCACCGCCCAGTGCCATATTCGAGGCACCGTCGCGCACAAGGAGATGCCGGCGCTCCTCAGAAATATCCCAGTCTTTCCACATATCCCTGAACATTTGTGCGATATTTATTCCTAAATGCGATTCGGGGAAATGTGCTCCACAGAGAACTGCGTCCACTCGTTTGAAATCTTTCCTTATCCAATGTCCTGATAGAGATATGTAAGTCTCCATTGATGTGGGACAAGTCCAGATATCCGATATGAACGAGACGTAGTCTCCCTGCTCCTCCAGTACAGTGCTAACAGTGCTTCTTGTCTCGTCATATACCTCTGGGAGTAATTTGTCGGAGAAATATCTTCGGCTTGGAAGAAGATAGTGCGGTTGTAAATAAGCCATTAAGTCTATAAACCCATCATCTTCTACAATAGAAAATGGTTGGTTATCCAGAGCCATCATTTTCATGATTTTCTTGCTTATGGCTTTTGAGCGCTCGTCATTTATATCCCAAATTTTCCTTGATGCGAAGCTGTCTTCCAATGAAAGCTGTTTTTTCATAGCTTCAATCTTCTTTTGTTTTGGTTGACATGTGGAAGTCGACGGTGATTGTTCCATTTTTGCCTCCTCTTCTTCTTTCGCCTTCCGATATTCAACGGGATGGTTGGTTTTCAGGTGCGTGTGAAGTGGAGAAGTGCTAAAAGCTTTCGGACCTTTGTCATCTTTGCCTCTTTTGATCTTCTTTTTGCAAATGAGACATTCTGCTTCAACATCATTTTTATCGTCTAGGTTGAACCATGCCCAAACGAATGACATCATTGTCGAATTCTGTCATAGAGTCTGAAATGACAAAAGGAATAAATGACAGCAGAATGAGTAGGTTGGAATGAATTCATGATATTGAATGATAGCCTAGGATACACGCATTTACAGTATATACAACAGTTTATATAAAAATTGTAGGTCTCTCATCTCGTCAGGACATGCCAATAAAGGGTACTGTTTTATTATCTCTCCCCCCCCAATACCTCTGATTGTCTACAGACAGCAAAACTTAAGCTATCTTTACCAAACTAGAGGATAGGACTATTTAGGGCATTGTACACCATAAAACATAATTTGGTTCCAAGAAGTCACGAAGTAAACGTCACATGTAGGCTACATGTAATTTTACATGGGATGCCAGAAATAGCATTACACGCGAAATGAGTAATTTGGCCGACTCTGCTTCGACTAACGGCCGATAGAAATCAAGTCCAATAGATTCGTTGGCATCGGCAATAGGCATTGTGCTGCGACTGCATGAGTTGTTAACCTTGGGTGAGCCATATAATGCTAAACAATCAGGTGATACTCTCACTCCGTTGACATTGTATTCATACACTCCGCTACTCGGCTGACTTAATCATCGTCTCGAAGGATTGGTCCCTTGCTGCTTGTGGGAGACATAGACGTGGGAAAGTTGGTGAATATGTCAAGGAAGACCCAGACAATGCTCTCCTAAAATTTGGTGATGATTCGATAAGCTCTACAGTCTGTAGACGATCGGAGCTATTTGGGGGAGGGAGATAAAGCAACAGTACCCAATCAAGTAGGTCTACTTTACTCTACACTGTATCTCCCCATCATGACCAGAGATAAGAGAGAGATCTTCTCTATTACTCGGCCGAATATTCGGCACACTCCTACACATAGGCCTACATGTAGTTTAGGCTATCACTTGTGGAAATTAATTTTCGCATTTCGCTTCACAATATTTGTTTTACGGCATGTTGCAATTTTGACGAATAAATTCAATCTTACAATTGTTCAGCACCATAATTATTAGGCTGTGGGGCGAATGTCAGTAGCTAGTGGGTGCACGATTAAACGGAACACATACTGCACAGTACTACTGCTTGCGCACGGCACGTAGCCACAAGTCAAATAATGCCGTATGCCGTTCGCTCACATGGCAAAGGATACATGAATTCAGGATGAAAAGCTTTGGTGTTTGTCAAAATGGATAACACGTATATTTATGAAAAATCAATTCAAAAGATATTCACATGTGGCACTTGCTCAAAATTTATAACACAATCTTGACAGCCTTGACAAAATTGACATTGATTAAGAAAGAAAATTCAAATTTTGAGAACAAATGAAAGTATGACACTTGTACTTTGTTAATCCTACTTCGTGATGTGAGAAACGGTCTAATTCACTTTTTATATACCATAGTACATACGGGTGGTGTTTTGAGACCAATGCGGAAAACACAATATATTTCGAAATGAATGTTGAATGTAATTACATTTTCTTATCAGTATTTGTATTGAAAACATTTTTCAGTAGGAAGCCCACTAAAAATTTTTGTAGCAAATAAAATAGCAAAATGACCACTTTTCATCGCAAATTGTACTTAAATAATTTTGAATGCAAACCAAGGCCTTTTTGTAGGAACAACCTACCGTCATCAGGGAAACAATCTAACTGAAGGGTACATGCACATAAATTTCCACAAAAGATATTCAAAATTATCAAGCTATAGAGTACTATAAAACCTAGATAAATCTATGGTCAGCAAAGACTATGTTCAAAACACCAAAGAAATGATGTAACTACTAAAGGCAAAAAAAGAAGAGACATCAGAAAACAGAAAGATAAAATGAAGAGCCTGAATGAGAAAGTTGACTGTTTAAAATTGGGGACCTCTTCTTTCTGAAGAGGACCTCGGAAAAAAGAAGAAGAGGTCCCCAATTTTAAACAGTCAACTTTTTCATTCAGGCTCTTCATTTTATCTTTCTGTTTTCTGATGTCTCTTCTTTTATTTGCCTTTAGTAGTTACATCATTTCTTTGGTGTTTTGAACATAGTCTTTGCTGACCATAGATTTATCTAGGTTTTATAGTACTCTATAGCTTGATAATTTTGAATATCTTTTGTAGAAATTTATGTGCATGTACCTTTCAGTTAGATTGTTTCCCTGATGACGGTAGGTTGTTCCTACAAAAAGGCCTTGGTTTGCATTCAAAATTATTTAAGTACAATTTGCGATGAAAAGTGGTCATTTTGCTATTTTATTTGCTACAAAAAAAAAGTATTTGTATTGGTCTAAGAACTCCAATTAAAAAGTCTACATGTAGGGCGTATTTGTTTTTGGTAATAATAATTTTGTCAACATTGTTTTTAGTTAACCGGCGATATTAAAGTTTTGTTTGTGCGTCGAAAACTTTCTGGCTTGAAAGATTTGATGGCTTGACCTTGATAAACTATAGGCTACACGCGCACATCATGAGGGGAATGTTGTGCGAGGAGCATTAGGAATCTTTTTGTGGTTTTGTACTACGACAGTAGAAAAGTAGAAAAGTTTCTACACAGACAAGTAGAAAAGTATCTAATAATATAAATAAATGACGTATATTTAAGGAAATTACAGTCTCAATAATAAAAATCGTGAGACAAAAATAACGGAGATCACATAGAATGTAAATGAAGAAATTAAATACACAAACAACAAATCTTACATGTATATAGATCCTTAGGGTGTCCTACCAGTACATCAGACGTATTTACGAGCTCGTATGCTTTGGTAGCATATTTTAATGATCATTAATACTTTACAAGCAATTATTTTATAGAGTGGGCATGTAGCTATATAAGTTGTAGACTGCGCAATATACAGAAATATGACTTCAGTGAGACCACAATTACACTTCTTATGTCCATGATCTTTAGTCGACAGAACAAAGGGTGCCAAATGAGTAGGTCAAATATCATTGGCGTAAAGATGAAGGTCATACTTAGTTATCTAAGAATCATAAATTTCGTGATATGTAATATTAGCCCTATGTATCTGATATCATATCGGAGTAGGCGATAAATGCGTATTGATGCTAAACTTTGTGTCTTACTTTCATCGAAGAGAAAAGGTGCTTCACGTCGTACCAGTTGCGTCATTAAACGTCAGAAACGAGGAGGCAAATTATGAAATTTGTAGACATCCAACGTCGAAGAGGTTTGCGGTAGTCCTTGTCAATAAGGAAGTCGACGTAAATTAAATGTGAAGGCACTGACGGTGTTTTGGGCGTGACGATTACAATTTACACGTGTCTTGCTTTGTATCACTGACCGGTAGTCGTCTTCCAGCAGGAGAAGCTGTGTCGTGATGTGTCTCCCAATCACCAGGCTCATTTATCTATTGCTGTCAACAATCACTTTGACAACTGCTGGTAACCTGTTGTCCACTCACAATAGGTACTCGTGGATGGGGGTGGTGGTTTGTCGAATGGTGAACAATGGACAGTGTGGATCAAATATTGCGTAATTGAGCAGAGAGTCTGTGAAGGATACTTGGGAATCCTCATTGGCTGTCGATTTAGCTCAGAAGAGGAAAACTTGCAGGTTCTGTGTCCGGTTGCACTAACCTTCAGATCAGCTATTTTCAGTCTTCGGCTACCGTACTAGAATTCAAAGCGGAAAGTAGACAGATCATGTAAATGGATGTCTCATTCCTTTTCAGGACAGAGCAGGTAAACAAACAAACATCCAGCTAAAGGAGGCAAAAGTTACATGAATTTATATAGGCCTACATACACATTGATTTTAAACGTCCAATTCAGTATCATATACCGGATCTTTTCAAGTATCTGCCCGCCAGAAAGGTAAAATGTGAAATCATGAAAATGATTTGCCCGCCAATCATGAACGAGCTCTACTGTGTACCCACTATAATTAAGTTAGGGTTATGGTTGGGTTTGAGGTTAGAGCTGACCAACCTAACCACAACCCTGACACTGACCCAAACCCCAAAACAAATTATCTTAAATGGTGGGCACTTTCTTTTTTGGTGGTCAGGATCCCTTAAGCTCGTAATACACATAGTAGGTTTCAGGGACAGCTAATATATATGTTCCTTACAAATCGTCACGTAAATTCGCTTAATCTTCAAATCCGGCCGCCGGATTTGGGTGTAAATCCGGCTCCGGCCGGATTCAAAAATCCAAATCCGGTGCACCCCTAGTATTAGCATTGCACGAACACTTATTGAACCGACCAGGCACAGTGTTGCATATTCTGAGCGCTTCAAATAAAATGATAAAATGAAAGATCTAAGATATACAAAGTTGAAGGAATATTTCAAAATCAGACAGCCTTTACTCCACTTGAGTAAGGATGCTGTACCATGCTTGAAAATGGGACGCAAATTAGTTAAAATTTTCTCTCACTGAAAGACGTGCATATTCTACAAAAACTGAATGAAAGTCGGGTCAAATTTTAGATGGTGCTATCAAACAATTCTCGGTACGAATTTCAAATTTCTTCAGATGAAATGGATATGGATTTCGATAGTTACCATGTGATGCATGACTTTTCAGAAAGTGAAGACAGTCATGCTGCTACAGTTCGTCCAACGTTTGATGTTCCAGATAATTACTTTTTGTGTTGATTTGCAGTACCGGCATATTTCTTGTACTCATCCTACATTTCTGATGCAGCAAATGTACATTCCAGAATCTGATAGCAAATATACAGCGAACAATTATTTGTCGTATTTTGCCTCTCGTAGGCGTGAGTGTGTTTAATCGTGATCAGCCACATGTGCTTCATTCTGTTATCATCGGATACATCCCATCTCAAGAATAATCTAGTTACCTTAGGTCCATTCAGAGATTTGCTTGCTTGCATACTACAGGGTTCCTCTAACAGCCAACCACAGCAAACCTCCTGTCTTGTTGCACGGCGCTCTGCTTCTCAGTAAGCAGGAATCGGCAGCTGTGACGTCATCATGAATCTTTGATATGAATTTGCAGGCAAACTAACGAGCAGATGAGTGTTACAATCATAGGAAATCGTCGTAGTAATTGAATGCTTCAACATTCAGGAATAAAATTCGTTTCTAAAATTGACCGAACTACACCTTTAAGGCAGAAATTCGATGAAATAGCCCGGTAAATTGAAGCTAGAAATCTGGCGGCCATCCTGTCATAAGTACGAATACATCTTTCACGTGACCATTTTCTGCTTGGATGCTTTTGCACACGAGAGGGTCTTCATCTATTTCTGTACTGCCGTGTTATCGCACCGGTCCTATTACCTCAGCTGTCTGTGAGCTTTCTGTCGTCCTTGAAAGCATATATTTTCGACTTTTCATGATCCCAAAAACTGATGATGCGAACAGCCACCTCAAGTTCCGCGACGATCATCATGCAACCAAGTTTCTCAAGTTAATGACCCGTTTACGATTTACTAGCCAGATAGACTCCAACTTACTGTCTGCACCGGATTAGCATCTCCTACGATGGTTCTCCCTTTCCTGTCTGACGTCAATTTTGAAGAGATACTTATTCGCCCTTATTCCTCAGACGTTCTCTCGAGTTCGTCCCTCCAATGCGTGGCTCCATTCTGACTGTCGCCGAGCAAAACGATGTATCCAGTTCTTGGAGCACCAATGCTCCAACGATAGTTTCCCCTCCAGTCCCCTTCATCTCATTTGGAAGTAGAGTTTCCGATTTTACCGTGCTCTGATTCGAATAAAAAAAAGCTTCATTCGGGAAAGATTAAATTGTATTCGGTGAGTCGTTCTTCTGTTGAGCTGAACCATTCACGATTCTGCCTCTATATTGAAATCTATTCTGTTATCCTGAATGTAGGCTTCTACAATTTCAGACGATTGTCAGCAACATTGTACCTGACTTTCTTCAAAAGTCAACAAATAAAACTTTTTCTGATTCGATGAGAGTTTATGTCCTCAATGAAAACATCGCTTCTTTTCTGACCCATCTGTACAACAACTCATTATCTCAAGGCATTTTTTCTCAGTACTGGAAGACAGCACACGTCAAGCTAATGTCCAAGTCCAAGAAAACATTGCTGACCTACACGATCTGAGATCTTACAGATCTGTTTCCCACCTTTCAATTTTATCAAAAATGCTTGATAAGATGGTAACGCCACTATTGCGTGATTATTTCGAGTCAAGTAGTTTGATTCCAATTAATCAATCTGCATACAGAATTGGCACTCAAACGAGAGCGCTTTTCTAGGACTGCAATCAGATCTCCTAAATGCAATGGACAGGATACACTTTCTTTTCTCGTCGCATTTTTCAACTTAATCTCGGCTTTCGATACGGAAAGACATCAGAGTCTCATTCATTGTCTTCAGTTCTTTTTTGGGAATCCCTGACAAGGTGCTTACTTGGATATTGTCCTTCCTAACCGATCGAATGCAATATCTCTTGCTTAATGATGAATTTTCTCCTGCTATGCATGTGACCTGCAATGTTGGTGCTTCTCGTATGCATGACGTGTGTGAAGTTAGCCGTGCCAATATTCGTAGCACATCCAAAATCGCGTGTGTCACTCTCAAAAACAACATTCACACATAATTTTAGAGTGTGCCAGCTTGTGCCACAACTCATTTTCAAAATAATGCCGCAGTTTGCGAGAAATCGATCAAAAGTTCGAGGTGATGCGGATGTGAAGTTAGCCGTACCAAATTACCGAAAAAATCTTAAATTGCATATTTACGAATTTTCAACCACATGGACGTCTGAAATAACACGTCTAAAGCATGTGCCACCCACCACTTCGCCGAAATTCACAATAGCATCTGAGAAATAGACAAAATGACCTCAAAGTGGTACGGATGTGAAGTTAGCCGTACCACTTGTGAAAATCGCGTGTGCCACTCGCATCAACCCATCCAGTGCACTTATTGTGCCAGCTTGTACCACCCCTCAGACAGCCCCAGCTCTCCGTAGAATCCGTAGAAATGCGAATTTTCCTCCGCAGCTACGCACATCGTGGCGTACACAGCCTGCGGAGGGAAATCCGCATTATTGCGGATTCTACTGAGAGTTGGGGATGTCTGATGGGTGGCACAAGCTGGCACACTGCCAATAAGCGCACTCGGTTGGTTGAAGCGAGTGGCACACGCGATTTTCACAAGTGGCATGGATGGGCTGATGGGCGTGGCTGCGGAGGTAAATTCGCATTTCTGCGGATTCTACGGAGAGATGTGGCTGTCTGAGGGGTGGCACAAGCTGGCACACTCTAAAATTATGTGTAACTGTGATTTAGAGAGTGCACGCGATTTTGGATGTGTTACGGATGCTGGTACGGTTAACTTCACACACGTGTATGTATGCGGGTGGCATGTAACTTAACGGTTCAGTTCATCTATCTGAATCTAATTCCCTCCTAATGTTGTTTTCGTTGACGAAAGCGTTTTCGCATTCTTCATTTTTGTTAGCAAAAAACTCGTCGCTTTCAGTGTCGGTAAAGAAGATAGTACTTACATGCATAAACTTTTTTCTCAAGCCGGTATCATTACCGGGGGCAGAGAAAGCATACTTGCGGGACAGCACTTCGAGGGGAAGGCCCTCTTCCGGTGCAGCAAAACTGTTGAGACAGTAATTACAGTCACTTCTTTGCAATAGTCTTTGACAGTTTCAATAAATTTGGCTGTAGGAATTCATTTTTATGATTTACTATCTTTTTCACATCTTTTCTTAATTTTTCTCTATTTATGATATGGTTGTTCTCACTAAATGCACTGCTTTTTTGTCCCACAAATCTCCATTCTTACTGTTCTTCATTGGTAATCATTGTTTGTAATTTGCTGTCTAATAAGAAGAAATCATATGAACTGAAATCGGGATTGCAAGATTGCCATGGCATACTGTTTGATTCAACACTGCCTACTGGAAAGTTTTATCGCCCATATTCAAAATTTCTTCACGGAAAACTCCTGTCTGTATACTGATACCTATTACTCGAGGTTTCAGCTGGCCTTCATCAGGAGAAATCTACCTTTTCTTCCTACATTTTCTCCCGAGGAAGACGAGCTGAAAGCTCGAGTTATAAATATTAGTATACAGACAAGAGTTTTCCGGGAAGAAATTTTGCCCATATTGTTCAATTAATTACTGCATTATGTCGATGGCATTGCTATAACATCTAAGCTATGCTGATTGAAAATGATGATGTCAGTTTTCTGCTATTACACCGGTGATGAAAATAGTAAAGGACAACAGCTAAATCTCGAGCTACCATCGACAGTTTCCTACGTTATGAAGTACGGTCTTGCTCCACATTTTGGAGCTATCTTGACGATCGTCCATCTAAACAAATCGACGTCCATCCAGGGATCGCAATTTTTCATTTTCCGCTATTTTTACGCAATTAGTCTAATGTAAATGTTTCAAATTTGTGCATTCAGGTCCCGGTTTTTCCCAATTTTCCGTTTTTTCTTGGGTGAATTGCGATCCCTGCGTCCATCCCTGTAGCTGCAACTTCTTCATTGATGGTCGCGAGGTTGACTTTTGGACGTGTACTCACTATCCCATTCATATTCCTTTTGATGTAGACAAATATGATTCTTGAACTTGTTCTCTTATACCCACAGACAGGACTATGATGAGGTCAAAGCAAAGTTTCGTTGGAGATGTTAGGAGAATACTTCATTCGACCACTCAGTTCTCGTTTGCTTTGTTTTCGACCGGTTTGTCAACGATTGCTTCCGCATTACAATGCATTTAAACAGTGAAGCAATATTTCATAAATTCATTCTATAATCCCCAAGAAACTGATGTTATACTGGCCTCACTGTAATCAACGGATGTGCACTTGGTAGCACTGCATAAGTACAAATTAAAGAAAAGTCGAAGCACGACATTAACGAACATGCATACGATACCAGTGCTTGCGAAAGCTGTCATATTTCGGCCTAGCTCCACGATTTTGAAACTGTAAACTTAAAACACAAGCGTAGGATTCAGAATGTTTTCGTGAAACATTCCTATCATTTCAATTTCAATTCGAAGGGACATTTTTATCAAAGCTGAGTTTTGACCTGGTACCTTTTCAAATCCAGCTTGGCTTGATTGATTCTTAAAATTATTTCAACGATCAGAACCCTTTGTTCACTTCTTACATGAGACTTGAATGGTCTTGCAAAAATTGTGTACTCTGGAGTTTATCCTTCCTAAACTGGAAGGCTAGAAGGTGTTGGTGGTACGGAATGAAAACTGCCCTCCTAAAAAATATTTATGTCGGTTTGACGTACAACTGAAGAACTCTGTCCGTTGAAAATATGAGATTGCATGATTACCCCTGCTTAGTAATCGTCCTTCCAATCACGTCTTCAGTTGTCCAAATCCGATTTTTGACGTTGTTCATTATGGTTGGAAAAGTCAAGTATATATATGTATATATATATATATATATATATATCAAATAACAACAATTAATTCGGCTATTTAAAGTAAATTGAATTGAGACTGGCTGTGGAATATAGCCGATATTAATTGTTGTTATTTAGTATATATAAGACCATCAAATACTTGATTTTTCCAACCACAATTAACAATTCCATCAATCAAGGCATATTTCAAACTCGATTTCTGAAGATTTGCTGTTATTTGCATTCAAATACCGAGGCCATCAGAAGGGGAATGTATCGATGCAGCGGCCATGATCCACCACAAAAAAATCTCAAAATGACGAGTTTTGTGACAATGTGACTTGTTTATAATCATAATCACTGCATCGATGCATTTACCTTCTGATGGCTTCTATAATTCGAATGTTGGCATCATTAAGTGATACTCTCCTCGCATCACGGATGGATCACCATGACGATACTCTGATGATAACCTTTTATAGTGACAGCATTTTTCTGAACTTAAGCTTTCTTTGGGCGTTTAGGCAACAAAAGCAGTCAAACCTGCCCAACATTTCCAAATATGGGTTTCCACTTTTGCATGTTAGCGCAATACCCGAAATAGGATTTCCAATGATCTTGTCGTGAGCTGACAGGATACTGCTATCACTTGAATCCATTAAATCAGAAAGGCATGTCAAGACTGCTTATTTTGTTATGTGATTTATGTATCAATTTCAAAGGAAATGATAAAATTGCTTAACAGAGCGTGCTCAGAACATGCTTATCATCTGAAGATGAAAGAAAAAAGAAAGCACTTAGATAGTGAAAAAATCCAAAGAAGGTGAAATCAAAAACGGAGCAAATAAAAGAGGATACACATCATTTACGAGAACAGCTGAAGGAAAATGGTCAGTTGAGCCTTATCAAGAAAACGAAATAGCTTGTGCAAAACAGATCGCAAAAGCAACATTAATACTCGATTCTACGTTGAAGACCTCAAATCTAACAGGCGCTCGAGTTGCACAAGTTATGTGATCCTCTGGTAATGATAAAGTGAATGAAAATTGTTTGCAATTACAAAGCTAAGTCGTGAAGCTGTAGAGTAGCTCCAAAGAAAGATGATCTGCTTGCGAAAGGGAATCTATAAGAATTAAAGGAAGATGTCTTTTGGACAGAAGATATTTTCATGTTCTTTGATCGTTCAGTATTAGAGCCGTGTGCATTACAAAGTGTGTTTTGTTTCTAGTAAAAGGGAAAAGAGCAGGTGTTAGAGGCGGTGGAGGCTGCTGGATAAAAAATGTCCTGAATCTTAATGATTTTTGTGTACCAGAAGTTGAAAAAGTGGCATGGCAGGTTTGCATCGTGTGATTCTACATATATGTGCATTTCATGTATTGCATTCATATATTGAGAGTTCAAAAATTGAAAATAGATTTATATACCACACGTTTTTACAATTCCGTAGGTATCAAATTCGATTAGACATCCATTAGGATTCAATTGGAAACATTTAGGTCCTTAGTATCTACTGAGAAAAGGTACACACATGTGGGAATACTTGAACGGATGTACACTTGTATTTATGCAATATAACATGTTTTTCTTTTCTTAGCAACTATTTCAAATTGGATGGTTTTATTAAAATCAGCACATCAACGAGTTATCATGGAATATGGCGCTCTGCTGTGCATAGATCAGTTAAAAAGACCTTTTTATGTTGAATATCACTTGATGCAATCAATTTAGGGCTCCTGGATATTCATGGCTGAGTTTCATCATTGACTTTTCTTTATGTGAGCTTTAAACTTTTAAACTTTTTGTTTCCGATACTTCAGTTCTGTGTAACAACCCAGAGTCACCTACGAATGTATCAAATCAAATCCTGTCATCCATTTTCTAATAGTTGTATTAGAAGAATTCATGGCATTAGGGTATTGAGATAGCTTTCTGTACTCTTGAGTTATTGAAGTCTGATTTGATGAGTTAGCAGCATTAAACAATTTGGTGTGTCTGTTATTCTGTTCCCCAGCGACCGTGTGACATTGATTACATTTCTCCCGGATTTCTGCAACAGTGGCATTTCGTTTATTGATGACAATAATAAGGAAACGTTATGTAGCCTGTTAGACATGACATTGAATGATAATGAAGCATGTTCTCAGATATTCTAAAAGTAACAGTTTTGAATTAGACTAAACACATGTATGGAACATGTACTAGATTTGTTAACTTTTAGTCTCATTTCAAGAACATCGATCTATGATGATCGTCTTCGACTGATTTTCTTCAGTCTCTACCAGGCAGGAAAATCCCCCCTTCTTCAAAAATATGACTAGACTTTCGATTTCAATATGCGCTTTGGAGGAGCCATCGCACACGATTAACGTGAGGGCAAGAGGCAATGTTCTCAAACAAACTATAATATTTCATTTTTGTCTCTGATGTGACCTTTGGTGCGTAGGTGTGATCGAGGCTAGGAAGGTTTCTTCTTCTCTACTAAATCACCGAGTGAAAAGACAATCCTTTTTCACTATCACGGTTCATTCCCTCAACTATTACAAGCTTTACATGTAATGCTGTCTCTGTACTTTTGTCTGACAGAGAATGTTGACAGTGACAGCTATGCACGAGAATAGATAATTTGTTTGTAATACATGTATATGTCGACTCCGACTCCGCACCCCTGGCTTGCAGTCTTGCCGATCTGACTGAGGACCTCTTCAAGTGTAACTCGTCAATTAAATAGGTCTATGTGGGAGTGGCCGTCAACAACAAATCTCTGCTGCTTGAATTCTCCTCTTTGATTTGACATGCAGAGACGTTCATAAAAACGGACCTGCTGACCTTTCTTAGGTCAGCATTCAATCGGTTCTTGTGTCCTCCAATCGTGTCGCACATAAAAGCTAATGTTCCAAAGTTGTATTTGATTTACAATTCAAGTTAATAGTTGCCAATTATGTCCAAAATTAAGGTTAAGATGTAAAAGTTAAAATAAAATTAAGGTGCCAATTAAGGTTAAAAGGAATGAAAAATTCGGTATGTATTTTTTTGCAAGTTTTATGAAATAACGACTGCGATCTTGCCAAAAGTGATTCCATCTGTTCAATCTTTCAATCAGCTTTCTAATGGCATGCAAAGGTACGAAATTGAACAAGGTATCACGAAAAAATTCATTTAGAAAGTTTCGGAAAATTTATTCAATTTTCCTTGCGATGATATTTGTCTAAACTTTTCATTTCATTGAGTGGTTGGTGTCATTTGAATTGTCTCCTCGCGAGAAATCTAAATATGTCGGCCTTAACAGATCGCCAACTATTCTACAGGGTGGCGCACGTAAACCGCCAGATTTGAAATTTTTATTACTCCTCAAATATTCATCCGACTCATACTAGTTTGGAGTATAGGATTTATGATGATTATACCTGTTGTACTGAGAATTGTCAGAAAATTCTGATTCTATTGACGGAATGACATGTACTCATTTTGTTGACATCGAAAATCTAGATCAAGTTAATTAACTTAACATGAATCGTATTCTGCACAACGAATTGTGCGCAGTCTTGAAGTGAATATTGTTCAGTTACTTCCATGTCATATAAAATACCATTAAATCGCTATCTGATAAGAATCGAACATAGAAGAATGGATTATTATTCGGTTGCAGAACGAGCAAAATGCGCGGCTTGGTACGAATGGCTCAAGAGTCCAGTGGAGGTACAAAGGCTTTATCATTCAGAGTATAGCAAGAACGCGAGAGCACCGGATGCCCGTACCATAAAGCGGTGGCACGCAAACCTGTTGACCAGTGGTAGTGTGGTGCTATAGCTAGTGCAGAACAGGAGCTATAGCGCATCCAAGCCAACCCGAGCCATTTAGTGGAACTAACCTGGTCCGATGAAGCTCACTTCCATCTGGATGGTGGTGTGAATCGCCACAATTGTCGTTATTGGGCCAACCAGAACCCTCACTGGATCAAGCAAGAGTCTATGCACTCGCCACGCACCACCGTCTGGGCGGCAATCAGCCAATCAGGTATCTACGGACCGTACTTCTTCGACATCTTCGTCAACAAGGATCGGTATCTCAAGATGCTACAGGAGGAATTTTGGCCAGCGGTGCAGTCGGACAGAAGAGGCAGGAGCATCATATTCATGCAGGATGGTGCACCTCCACACTGGGGACTTCCTGTGCGTGAGTGGTTGAACAAGAAAATGCCTAACAGATGGATGGGACGTGGATCTCCTAACATGCCCTGGCCACCGCGTTCACCTGACCTGACGCCTTGCGATTTCTTCTTGTGGGGTTTTGTGAAGTCCAAGGTTTACCATACACGGCCAACATCCATGCAAGACCTGAAGTACCTCATCATACAAGCATTTTAAGAAGTGACAACTGAGATGTGTCGAGAAACTGCTCTGGCCTACCAAAAGCGACTCGAATCCGTCCTCGAGAATGGAGGACACGTTGAAGTTCAATGACTACTAACACTTTTTCTTATGTTTTTCATTTAATAAATTTTTTCCATGACATTTACATTAATTCGTTTTGGTCATTATTGATAAAGACGTGGGGGAAATAAAGGGAAAAAATTATCATTAAATTTTACATGTTAAGATACATTGTTGGTATGTCAATTTTACTAGTTTACTAAAGTTTATCATTAAATTTTACATGTTAAGATACATTGTTGGTATGTCAATTTTACTACATGTCATTCGGTCAATAGAATCAGAATTTTCTGACAATTCTCAGTACAACAGGTATAATCATCATAAATCCTATACTCCTAACTAGTATGAGTCGAAATTTTATGACGATTGGATGAATATTTGAGGAGTAATAAAAGTTTCAAATCTGGCGGTTTACGTGCGCCACCCTGTACATCATGCTAGCTACTTTATTGATTTTACAAAATTGACTTGTACCGATGTCACGTGACAAATTGATAACAATTCATCAACAAAGTTTCTTTATGTCGCTGTGTACTTTTACATGCGCCGAATAAATGTCAAACGAACAATAGAAATTCGACCTTGGTTGCCACTGATCAGACTGTGAAGATATAGCTTGTCTGTACATGTTTCTCTATTAAGGCCCTGTCTCACTACAGCTATGAATCAAATTTTTGCGAAAACTAAAGTGCAGACCTTGTTATGGGTTACATCAACAGATCGCATTGCAAAGCAACTTTAAAAACATTTATGTCTGAATGACAGTATTCAAATGAAATTATTCATGACATTTGAGGAGGTTTGATCAAAAATTGTATGCAGTTATTCAACTACTGATTCAACAAAGTCAACCATTGATAACCTTGTAAAATATTTGCAAAGTGGATCAAGTTTTATTGAATCACAAATGGACTGAAGGTTAACCTTGATTTAAGTGTCATTACGTTCTGTCATTTTCAGATAAAGATTATGAAATTTTTCAAACATTGTCATCCTTGATCGTGACTATGAGAAAACTGCCTTTAACGATTATTTTGGCACAATTCACTTTGGCGATAATATTACAGAGGATATTTACTGATAGAAGTCATTTAATTTCCATGATTATATGAGTTGTGTAGGTATTACATCAATCAAAATATAGAGTAGTCAGCAACATTATTATGAAAACAGTCAAAAACTATTCCAATGTGCTCACATTGAGCTGTTCAAGTATATTCACAACATATCATTCATACTTGTGTTGGAAAGCACAAAGCTCCATTGAATACTGACAAAAGTCGAGTGTTCCATTTTTATGAACATCACTGTAAATCTATGATCAGCCTTTCGGCTCCATAAATGGTGGAGGAAATCAACGACATGACTAGATGGATCTTTGTCTTGAGTTTGATGCCATTGTCTTTCCATATTCTGGTAAGCTCATTCACAGTGTTATTCCTTCTTATTCTTCTCAAGATGGATTGCTTACAACTACCATCGTTCGCTTAATCTTGAACCATCTAGATCAATTACAATCGTGTCTGATTTTCCTGGTAGTCGTTGAGAGCTCCTGATCTACCCTGTCGAATGCCTTAGTTTGTGAATTTTAACATCACATGATTTATGAATGTCCCCTAGGAACATTGCCCATGATCTCTTTTATCATGCGTATCGGGTTTTCGTAGTTTTGGCTTGATGTGTTCCATACAAATCTATTTTTTATATTTTTTAAGTGAAGCATTAATGAGGCACTACTATTTGATGTCGCATAAAGCAAACGGTTATTTAGCATTGTGAATGTGTATAATTCTAATTTTCTTTGCAGGTTGGCCTGCACTTCTCGGGATCCAATTTCCCATTTTTATCTTTGCATGTTTTCGCTATCGAAATAAACTTAGTGATAGATTATTGATATTTACAATTTTATGGAGTATCTACATTTACAGGTAAGTTTCTGATTTCCTACTTTTCAATCCAATTTTATTTGATGAATATTTTCTGACCGATTGCAATTTTTGCTGGATGGGATTGGCATTATTCTTAACACTAGAAGACCTGAAATTTCAATCTTACTAGAAAGCCTGAAGTGCGTCAATTGACGCATTTCTAAAATCATAATCATAATATCGGTCAAAACTACGAGTATGATATAAGTAGGCTATATGAGATACTTTTGCAATAAATAATGAAGTAATTAATGATTTCTATATGGTAGGGATCTATTCCAAATTAGTTTAGAAATGTGTAAACACTACTGGGTTAGAATATTAAAAACCATAAAATTCCCAATTCGCAAGTAACACTAAGCATTATTTCCCAATTTGAAAAAATAAAAGTCATTATCAATAATTTGAATTGCAAATGGATTCATATTTCACAAACAGAACTAATAGAGAATCATATGAACATCCGGATTACTTACTTGCATTCATTGCACATTCGAATTGTACAAAGTCCGCAAACTGGGCGGTTACAAAGCTGACACCGATCTAAGGTACGATTGCGGTTACATTCACCAGATGAGCATATCAATCTTTGCCGTACATTTCTTTGATTGTTGTCAAAGGCCACTGCTCGTTTTCGAGTTTTTTCCTCGACTTGCTTGCTTTTGAGAAGTTGCTCTACCACTTCTTGAATATATGAGCACATGTTTTGAATATCAATAATGACAAAATGTAAACCAAGTATTTTATGTTGTCTAATTATCGCTTCTTTTAGTTTCAGTGCACACAAAGAATTTCGATTTCTTTTTCCGCTGCTACCAATGTCACTTCATTTATGTGGGAAGGTGCTAAATGATTTATCTTCCCATTGGAAACGTATGACGATAATGATAATCATTGCAACTCATATCCCTGTATCATTATACACCTGCCTAGTTCATCAGCGGGGTTCATTGGACTTAATGTCCGCTGTTGGTCGTGAAATCGAGTCTAGAGGTTCAAGTGAACCGAAGTCGATTTTATTCTTGACACCTTGTCATTCAACGCCATATTTTTCGCACATTCACTTCAATATATCAATGCGCTTTCTTACATGTGAACCGAATTTAAGCAATTCGGCATCATTCATCGAAGAGCAAAATGCATTTTATGACAGCCCGATTTCGTGGCTTCAGAGGGAGTATCAGCTTGATAATGCGCGCCCTGATCGATTGGTGATGTATGACCGATTATTTAGCAACAACCGTCTAGAAGAATTTTTGACGAAATCTTGGAAGTATCGTCTATGTGGGCGCTTCTTTCATAAACATTTTGTTGAGAGTGACAGTAGACATGGTAAATATTTATTGATGTTATGTAAATGAATATTTCTTTTCTGCCATAATCCGTCCAATTCTTTTGTACGAGTATTTGATCTGAAAGATTGCTAGTACAAAAATCACAGTTTTTCCTCAACTTTGTTTTTCTTTTTATGATATTGTAAATTGTCAAATTTTAATTGCGAAATGAGTTGAATTAAATTCTTTGTGACAAATGCACATCTTTTTACTTTAGGAACACTTGTCAATAAGCTACCATTTCACATTTTCCTAACTGCTTTATCATACTTAGCTTATGCAATATACAAGCGTTTATCCACATAAAGAAGTACGATATCCAGATATTGTATTATAAGCTATCCCATTTTGCAGAGACAGCTACCTAGTTAATTTTGGCAAAAGCAACTCAAGAAACCAAATAATCATCAAAATTGCATAATAATAAATCATCACAGGCCCGAATAACAATAACATATCATTATCACGACTATGAGGCCTCAGCAACACTGCGAGCCTTTCCGAGCAAAGCATTTTGCAGCAAATATAAAGTCCATCGAGAAGGCATATCCTCACCTCAAAGTCACTCCTTGATATCGTACAAAGAAAGTCGCTGCCCCAGTAAACATTGCGACGTCCCATTGATGTCATCATGCGTCTGAGACGTCGATGACCAGAACGGGATGTCACAGTGACCTCCCATCAAAGACGTCAGAATGACCGCCTGTATATAACGTCACTGTGACATCCAAAGTGCGACCACAAACATGATCAATGAGCCACAACCACGATGAGTCATGAAATTATGACGTTTATGCTATGATGAATAATTTCCACTTAATTGCACTAAGTTTCGGGACTATCTTTCTTAATTTCCATTCTCGAACTCTCGCTCTCTCACTCACTTTCCTCGCTTTTCTTGATACTTTATCTTCTGATCATGATTCTCTGTCATAGCCTAATTTCTCTTCTTCTTTCCTCTTCTCTTTCTCCCTATTTCTATTCATCTCTCAACTCAATTATTTTCTTCCTCCTCTTCTATTTCTCCCCACTACTCTTCATTTTCTTCTCTTGTTCCAATTCATCATTTATCTTCTCCTTTCATATCTCTTCTCACTTCTCTTTTTCCTCCTCTCCTTTCTCTTGATTTCTCATTCTTCCTCCTCTACTCTGTCTCCTCATTTCTCTCATTTATCTTCCTTTTATTCTTCTGTTTCCTTATCAGCTCTTCTTTTTCTTCTTCTAGGCCTATTTCTTATTCTCCCACCAATCTGTTTTCTGCTTTGTTTTTATTTAAAATCGATGTATCTTTGAAAATTACATTATGTAAAAATTCATCACTAGTAGTAAGCAAGTGACAAACACCAGATAGCGCAAGATGGCCGCCGTCGCTGACGTCCCCCCCCTCTGGAACGACAGAGGTCTGTCGTGGTGTGCCGGCCAGGTTGACGTGGGCGACCGTCTAGGTTGACGTGGGCGACCGTCCAGGTTGACGTGGGCGACCGTCTAGGTTGTCGTGGATGGTGAAATGGCTGCCAGATTCGGATTCAGCGTAAATATCTGCATCTGTGGTGTGATTTCCAGCTCAATCGGCGAGAAAAAATTTTTCTTCAAAATTTTAACAGAGTTAGAATTTGGGACGTTTTGGTGTGTAGCACCAAAACGAACCATCGGATGAGAAAACGGAGGCCAGATTCGGATTCAGCGTGAAATTCTGCATCGGTATGGTGAATTTGAACGCCATCGGAGAGAAAAAATTTTCGCTGACGTCCCCCCCCTCTGGACAGCTCGCTTCGATCTTGGCTTCTAGTGGACGGATTTTGTCGTGCCATAGCTCGTTTGAAAGCTAAGAGTGAGACAAATTCACTGAAAGAATCGGCTTGTTCCTATCTGTCGGGTCGGTGTAAAATCCGATCGCTGCCGATCGCGCCGATCGGAGAAAAATTTCTCAAAGTCCTTTAAATCGCTAAATAATGCACACATATGATAAGCATTGCCTTGCTAATCCTACGTTGCAACTAAAATTCATTGATGATGTCTTGTTTCCAAGAAAAATGACTATCAAGTTTCAATTAATTTGACCATGACTACTGCTATTCAACAGTTCTTTTCGTAGTGTTCCCCTGCGATCGGCGGCGGTTTCAAGCATTCTCCACACTCGCAAGACCAAATACTACTCAGACATGTGGAGAAACCCTCGTCGATCTCAATATTTCTATAACCGATCGCTGACTTTATGACGAAAAGATAGGCAAATTTTGAGCGAATTTGACCATCACTACTGCTATTCAACTGCTATTTTCGTAGTGTTCCCCTGCGATCGGCGGCGGTTTCAAGCATTCTCCACACTCGCAAGACCAAATACTACTCAGACATGTGGAGAAACCCCCGTCGATCTCAATATTTCTATAACCGATCGCTGACTTTATGACGAAAAGATAGGCAAATTTTGAGCGAATTTGACCATCACTACTGCTATTCAACTGCTATTTTCGTAGTGTTCCCCTGCGATCGGCGGCGGTTTCAAGCATTCTCCACACTCGCAAGACCAAATACTACTCAGACATGTGGAGAAACCCCCGTCGATCTCAATATTTCTATAACCGATCGCTGACTTTATGACGAAAAGATAGGCAAATTTTGAGCGAATTTGACCATCACTACTGCTATTCAACTGCTATTTTCGTAGTGTTCCCCTGCGATCGGCGGCGGTTTCAAGCATTCTCCACACTCGCAAGACCAAATACTACTCAGACATGTGGAGAAACCCCCGTCGATCTCAAAATTTCTATAACCTATCGCTGACTTTATGACGAAAAGATAGGCAAATTTTGAGCGAATTTGACCATCACTACTGCTATTCAACTGCTATTTTCGTAGTGTTCCCCTGCGATCGGCGGCGGTTTCAAGCATTCTCCACACTCGCAAGACCAAATACTACTCAGACATGTGGAGAAACCCCCGTCGATCTCAATATTTCTATAACCGATCGCTGACTTTATGACGAAAAGATAGGCAAATTTTGAGCGAATTTGACCATCACTACTGCTATTCAACTGCTATTTTCGTAGTGTTCCCCTGCGATCGGCGGCGGTTTCAAGCATTCTCCACACTCGCAAGACCAAATACTACTCAGACATGTGGAGAAACCCCCGTCGATCTCAATATTTCTATAACCGATCGCTGACTTTATGACGAAAAGATAGGCAAATTTTGAGCGAATTTGACCATCACTACTGCTATTCAACTGCTATTTTCGTAGTGTTCCCCTGCGATCGGCGGCGGTTTCAAGCATTCTCCACACTCGCAAGACCAAATACTACTCAGACATGTGGAGAAACCCCCGTCGATCTCAATATTTCTATAACCGATCGCTGACTTTATGACGAAAAGATAGGCAAATTTTGAGCGAATTTGACCATCACTACTGCTATTCAACTGCTATTTTCGTAGTGTTCCCCTGCGATCGCGGCGGTTTCAAGCATTCTCCACACTCGCAAGACCAAATACTACTCAGACATGTGGAGAAACCCCCGTCGATCTCAATATTTCTATAACCGATCGCTGACTTTATGACGAAAAGATAGGCAAATTTTGAGCGAATTTGACCATCACTACTGCTATTCAACTGCTATTTTCGTAGTGTTCCCCTGCGATCGGCGGCGGTTTCAAGCATTCTCCACACTCGCAAGACCAAATACTACTCAGACATGTGGAGAAACCCCCGTCGATCTCAATATTTCTATAACCGATCGCTGACTTTATGACGAAAAGATAGGCAAATTTTGAGCGAATTTGACCATCACTACTGCTATTCAACTGCTATTTTCGTAGTGTTCCCCTGCGATCGGCGGCGGTTTCAAGCATTCTCCACACTCGCAAGACCAAATACTACTCAGACATGTGGAGAAACCCCCGTCGATCTCAATATTTCTATAACCGATCGCTGACTTTATGACGAAAAGATAGGCAAATTTTGAGCGAATTTGACCATCACTACTGCTATTCAACTGCTATTTTCGTAGTGTTCCCCTGCGATCGGCGGCGGTTTCAAGCATTCTCCACACTCGCAAGACCAAATACTACTCAGACATGTGGAGAAACCCCCGTCGATCTCAATATTTCTATAACCGATCGCTGACTTTATGACGAAAAGATAGGCAAATTTTGAGCGAATTTGACCATCACTACTGCTATTCAACTGCTATTTTCGTAGTGTTCCCCTGCGATCGGCGGCGGTTTCAAGCATTCTCCACACTCGCAAGACCAAATACTACTCAGACATGTGGAGAAACCCCCGTCGATCTCAATATTTCTATAACCGATCGCTGACTTTATGACGAAAAGATAGGCAAATTTTGAGCGAATTTGACCATCACTACTGCTATTCAACTGCTATTTTCGTAGTGTTCCCCTGCGATCGGCGGCGGTTTCAAGCATTCTCCACACTCGCAAGACCAAATACTACTCAGACATGTGGAGAAACCCCCGTCGATCTCAATATTTCTATAACCGATCGCTGACTTTATGACGAAAAGATAGGCAAATTTTGAGCGAATTTGACCATCACTACTGCTATTCAACTGCTATTTTCGTAGTGTTCCCCTGCGATCGGCGGCGGTTTCAAGCATTCTCCACACTCGCAAGACCAAATACTACTCAGACATGTGGAGAAACCCCCGTCGATCTCAATATTTCTATAACCGATCGCTGACTTTATGACGAAAAGATAGGCAAATTTTGAGCGAATTTGACCATCACTACTGCTATTCAACTGCTATTTTCGTAGTGTTCCCCTGCGATCGGCGGCGGTTTCAAGCATTCTCCACACTCGCAAGACCAAATACTACTCAGACATGTGGAGAAACCCCCGTCGATCTCAATATTTCTATAACCGATCGCTGACTTTATGACGAAAAGATAGGCAAATTTTGAGCGAATTTGACCATCACTACTGCTATTCAACTGCTGACTCAACCAAAAAGGTAACCCTTACGAATATCATCAACAAGAAAAAGGGACGAGTCGGGAAATCTGGAAGAAAGGCCCCAAGAATTGGTGATGTGGAACGTATGGAGGTTACCGCTGCTCCTGACTCTCTAATCGCCGAGGAAGCAGACCTTTCCGATGAGTCAATGTCAATGGAAGAAGTCGCCCTGGCGAAATCTCTCGTTCCGTAAGTTGAAATTAGTACTTTCGTAATTTGTTTTATCATTATACTAGGCCAATGCCGAACTGACACCGCATGCGTTCCGATAGGCCAGTTCATTTGTGCTTAGGAATATCGCAAACTGTGTACGTGCATATATGTTAATACTGTTATATTTCAGGTACAGTCAATCTACATTACCACTATTGCGAATGGATTGTGAGCTTCCATATGATTGTTCGCAACTATGCGTTGCAGTGGTATCACGGTAGATGAAGCGACTTCGTGTTTGTGTATGGTGCATATATGTACAGTACACTGTACATGCATAAATATGTATGTGTTTAAATGTACTAACTACCTTATATGAGACATGCCATATACCCGTACATACTACATAAAACTATGATTTGTAGCGTATAACGTTGTCTGTTCTATTATATCATTTTATCAGGGATAATAATAAGCGTCAATAATACCAATAGATCCCACTATCTTTTCAGCTTGAATAACCCGAGGAACATGTGCTGGTTTAATGCAGTCGTCCAGTTTTCTGCCTTTGCCTTCCGTTCATTGATACTACGATTTGAGTTGACGGCCGTACTTCGCAAAGTTTCCGAAACCGACCTTCCGATCGATGTTCTGACAGATCTGTGGACCTTACTCCAACGCGTCGTCGATAAGACAGTCAAGGAGGATGTCAGGATGGTTGCCGTAGTAAGTAAATGCATTCATGCACCAACGCAGACTACCGAGATGGAAGTCATATCTGTGATTCCTAGGCCCTGCGCCCCTCTGGGAGGGTTATTTTAATCATTATTTTAAGAACGAAGGGGGAGATGGGGGCATCGAGGGATTCTGCTGTTTTATCTGATTAGGTTCAATCAAGTACTGGAAAATAAATATATGAAGGTTCCATACTCCCATACTTTAACCATGCTCTCGTAATATCAGGAAATAGTTAATGACTTTTAGTTGTTTGTTTTGCATGACGTCATTATCGAACGACCGCATCCCAATTGTCTGTGTCAGAAAGTCACAAACCTTATTGTGTACATAATATTTTTTCAGGAGAAGGTGTGCTCATACCTTAAGTGGAATATGGACGAACAGAATGATGCGCTGACATTTTTTACAATGATTATAGCACCTTTATTCGATGCGGTAAGTTGTGTTAATGATAATTCCTCATTGTGAGTGAGTGAGTGAGTGAGATAAAACTGATATCAGTTCACTTTGAACCATTTATGCTGAGGCATCTCTTCACAATCATTATACTAGTAGTGTGTACTTTATTCTGAATGTGTCATCTTCAAATATGTATTCAGTGCATGATGTGGAATACATGGCATACATTCGAAACCTCCGTAATGTGCTATAACACATGTATTTAAGTATGCGGTGCATTTTTTTCAGCTTTGCAATGATGATGGCATCTCATTTGACTGTGTGTCACAAACATCATGTCACAGATGTCACACGCAGGTAATGCTTTGAGACAGTGTCAAGTCGAAATGGTCGTCTCACAATTTGGTCTTGATTAAGCTGTCATAGGTGAAGCCTGAAGATATACTTAAAACACAAAACGGTATCTGTGTAAACTAAAACTTTCATTTCCCGTAATATTCTTACAAGAAATTCATTATCATCCAACAGTTTGTAGTGTAGGTATGTTACACTTGCCTCTACTAAATTTCAGAAGCTGTTAACTTTCGTGCTAAAATGTCCACAGAAATACTGGTTTCAGACGGTATTGAGTAACGTTTGCGGTTTCTGTTACTTATATTTCAATTTTAATTGGTGACTTTCACTGGGACAGTTTCATCATTAAAATGTTTATAAAGACCAATTTGCAAAGATATCATTTCGACCATGGAACTTCGTTCGATATCGTTATGAGGAAAGTTCTTCCAGTTTCATAGTGACCACGCTGTTCTTTTTCTACATTTACTCGCATATCTGCGCTAATTTTCGAACCGGTGCAAATATTTCCTTTTTCGTCTCAGTTTGTTTAGTTTATTAATTATAATCATAAGTAGACGTACTTCCTTTGAATATAGGTAACTCAGCTCCAAAAACACATTACCGTAGACGAGCAGTTTCTTTTATTCATGTTTGTTTGCTAAGTATTACTCTCAGTTGCGTGCCAAAATGTCATGTAGAGGAGAAGGAGAAGAAAAGAAGGAGTCAAAGATGCAATACTTCTAGAAAAGGTAGCTGCTGAAACCTTGAAGGAGAAGCAGGAAGCGCCGAAGGAAAGATTGACAGATTTTATGTCGATCGCACAGGAAATCCCTACCAAAAGAACTCCTTCCAATCCCTTCTATCAACACAACAGGAATGGCTGATAGTAGAAAAGTGAATAGAAGGAGAGTACATGAAGTACTTATATTACTTAAAGAAATGCAACTCATTTTTCGATTACATCGCAATTTTTCGTCGAAGGAGTATCATGTAGCTTATGCGATGAATGAACAATAGAATCTGCACTTCTTTTCATTCGCAAGTGTTCAGTTTTAGGATACATTTCCTACCGTACCATTTTTCCGGAACGAGTATCGGCATTGCAGCATTCTCATTAATCGAAATATCATTACAGGTAGGACACAGTAGAATAACATGCCGATATTTACAATGACTTCGTATTTAATCTTGTATTTATTTAATATTGTATTTTTAGCTTCGGACCGCTCGTGTCTTGATAATTATTAACTTGGGTGAAAAAGTGTCAAGATTGCTGAATGAATAGTCCACATGGTGCGGAAGGGTCCGCCAAATGATTGATAAAGCGACCTTCTGCATGGTAGCATGGACAGTATGGACATCGATGAAGACCACCATCTCATAGACACGGCAAAGAGGGGAGGGTAGTGAAATCCATTAGAAACTTTTTATACTTATCAGTCAGTTGTCAAGCAAATTTGATATTGCTGCAACTCGGGAAATCCCAAGAAAAAATCTGCGGGAAATGAAAATGGGAAATCGGTTGCCACTGTATCTCAACATCGCGGGGATAATAGCATAAGTTGACATACATAACTGAAATGGAAGAAATGTTGTTTCCACACTGTCTTTTATGCTAATTATTATAAAAATGTTTCGGTGGTCACTGCGTTTGTAATCGTATAGGTAAAATTTTGTTAATGAACTTCAAGCATGTTCACATTTGTTTATTGCTTATCGGAGTTATTATTGAGTTCACATGATACTCACTAATCAATACAGTTCAAATTAAGCATTGTTACTTACTTCTTTATGACAGGGACAGAAGAAGGTGAGGGAGTTCCTGATTACCTGCTCCATTTCTGAAAACGTGTCAACCGTCAGCGACTTCTTGAATGAATTTGGGAAGAAGAACTAACGTCGAGTAAGTTTAGCAGGGGGTTCACCCGCGCCTCCTAATATCATTGTCATTGAAATGAACAATTGGACTTGACCAATATGTAGATGTATTTACAAGGAATCGATCATGTCAGCGTAGAGATTTACATGATAGTAATGTGGTATGCGTATAGTACTAATCCTGTTAATTGGAAATACAGTTCGAGACTCGCTATTGTTTTATTACGAACCTTTCTACAACGAATATTCGTATATTATATTATTTCCAATAGGAATCGAATGTAGAAAAAAATTGTTTAAATCCATATCATGCGGAAATGAAACGCTTGATTTGGAAGCCACATCGAACACACCTCGCACAACCGTATAAAGGTTCTGAATCTATCTGGATTTAAATGAATCAAACCGATGGACGTTGGCGTCTGCACAAATGCAAGTCATGAGCATAAATCGCGCTGTATTGGAAAATCTTGCCGTGTGCATTCAGTATGTATATGTAATGCATATTAGAGTAAATTTCAAATATTGCTTTTTCATTCATTCGGATCATTTGATGTTTGTAAATGGTTTGAATAAGGTTGTAGTTTTTTTGGTGGATATGAGTAGGGGTTTTTAGATAAGGATTATAAGGGGAAATGAGTTTGATTCAAGAATGTGTTAGATTGGTTTGGTGGTGTTTTTTGACGGTTTTGTAAAGTGTGGAGGTGTGGATTTGGGTTGGTTTTGTGGGTATGATTTGAAGAGATTTGTTTACAAAAACTTGGATGTTGAAAGGTAGTGTGTTTATGTGTTTGGAGTGAGTAGGTTTATCGTAGTGTTTGTTACGGGACCCTGCCCTGATAGGAGTCTAGCAGACAGATCAAGGGCTAGCATAGTTTTCATGCGAAATCAGGTCTTAGTGAAAGTAGGTCATCCGGTCATCTGTCATAGTCTGTTTATATTTGATATTGTTCGTCCAATGAAGCCGGGTTAGCAAATCTCTAGTTAGTGAATCGTGTAGGCTGTTTCAATTCATTTTTTTTTGATTGATGGTCATCGATTTTCACATGTGGGCTCAATACGATGGTCTTCATTCGTAAACTACGCTGAGTGGTTCTCTATAGCAGAACTTCAAATGGGCGATCGCAATCTCTCCATAAGGTCATTTATCTTTATAAATTACTACACGAGCAAAAAATGTTATATGCCGATTCGAAATCAAGCTTAAGGTTCGAAACCAAGCCTTTCTTAGGTTTGCTAATGACGCGCATTAGAATGTCATATTTATTTTTTTGATTTTCTTCAAAAAGCTCTCGGACTTCGGTAACAAAGTCACGTGTGAAAATCCAATTTTTTCAGTGTTGTTATCTTTTGATTCTATTTTTTAACTTATCATCCTACTGAAACAAGTTTCCTCCATTTAGTTTTCAAGATATCTTGACGATTTTCTGACGAGGTACGAGAGAGGCATCAAGCCTAGACCTGCCTGACACGAATTTACATAAAATTAAACTTGCGTAATTCGACAGTGTAGCTCTCTTGCGTTAGACTGTTGCTCAGAGTGGAAAGGTTTGCTAGACAATCCGTGTTCTAATTTTCTTTTATTACGAGAGAGCTTCTGTCAGGAAATTGAGGCAGCAGTTTCTGATAATTCTTAGAACTTGTTTTCATTTTTGGATTATGAAGGTTTATTGATATATGGGGGTGTAGAATTTGTTTTTTAGTTTATCGGTTAGCGTATGTATGGGATGTGAGATTTGTTTTTCTTTGTGATGAGTATAGATTGTGTATTTGTTGATTGGTGTGAGTTTAGTGTTTGGTTTGGGGTTTAGGGTAGGGTTATTTATTATGTGTTGGGTTGGTGTGATTATGGTTTGATATTTGTAAGAATTTTTGGTATGTATGTTGTTGATAGGATTATTAAGATGTAAGGTTGGATTTATTCGTTTTTTGATGTTCTTAGAATTATGATGACAAGGATGTAGTAAGGTTTTTATAGATATGTTTTCGATTATTATTCAGATTAGTTTTAGGCGTATATATTATCATTATTGAGCTCCGAAGCGAGTTGTGGGTACTCGTGAAATAACATTTTCTGGTTTGAGGAGCGGGATCAAGATGATACGCTATATACTGGTTGGGAGAAAGAGTTTTTTTTTCACTTTATTCGTAGGACCTTTCAATTTTTTTCAGAATTTTTTGCGCTATTCATATAAATTAGTTCGCGAAATGACTGCAAAATGAGTTCAATAAATTTCGAAATACATAACTGTTGATAAACAATAACAGTGTGTATTTACTGGCTTGGTGACTGGAATCCTACCACATTGCTCGGATGAACCACGCCAAGTAATTGACGTCAGATGGATGACATATAGCCTTGGTCCGTGACATGTGACTGGATACTGTCTGTGTATAGACAACGCGGCGGGTGAATTTTGGTATATTTTCATTTCAGTAAAGCGTCTCGACTAAGAGGGGCGAGTTAGATGAGAAAAATAGGGGAGAGAATCCGAATGTATTGTGAGGTAGTGAGTTTTAGTTGATTTTTCTGCTTTCATCGATGACTGACCTGATCTATCACTGACAACTATTTATGCGTTCATGCTTCAGTAAAACAATGAAGTTAAGATCGGGGTATAGAATCGCGTTCGCGAAGAACTGAGACGTCTCGGAGTGAATTTTTTGGGGCGACTGAATTTTGTCTCAGGACAATGTAGTTGGACAGTTCAAGATGGGGACGTGAGGCTTAGTGATGAGCACCGTTTGACTGTTTTTTTAAACAGCAACACAGTCTCGTGTTTGGCGGACCACCTGAACATATTAGATTTTCTCGCATATCAGAACCCGTCAGGCCTCAAGGTAATAGTTTGTGGGAAACAGATCTTGGGGCTTGGTGTCTACACACTGATGATGGTCACTGATGAACCTAAGACTCGAGATCGCCAGGTAATGAAGACATTCGAATGTCATCCAAATGAAATGACTGGTGTCGCTTCGAGGCACAATTTTCATGAGTGACAAACACCTGTAGTGCTCGCTCAGTGACAGTGTCTATTGACTCACAAGGACAAATTATGTATCATTAGTACAATATGAAATAATGGGCAGAAAATGTAATTACTTTATTGTGTGTTCAATGTCTACAAGCTAAATAAAAAGGTCAGAAGGAATATTCGGTATACTTTAGTACGACTCTATTCACAGTCAGCAGCTATATCTGAGCTCAATAAGTATGTATTACAGTATAACCCATTCCTTGCTTATAGCGAGCCCCTCGCCATAAGGAACCTTTTACATGGATCACTCGAGGCTCGTTTATAGCGGTCAGTCTCGACTGTATTCCAGTTATGTTGGTTCAAACGCAAGTTATTACATGTACATGGTAGTTGACTGGTAGTATTACTTTTTTTTTAGCGTTTGTCAAATAATCGGAGCAAAAGTTGCAATTCTCGAGAGAGTTTATTGGCCGAAATTACAAAGTTTGAAGTTAAAGTATCTAAGACAGGGCCTTTCGGCGTCCAGCGCCTTCTGTCGGATCGATGTTACTGGTGAGTGGATTTTTCTAAAGAAGAAGGTTAGATTAGGAAGTTCTGCTACTCATCATTACAGGCATCGTCGTTTTGTGATGGTGAAAATGAATGGTTTTGTTACATGGTTCTTTCTGATTATTTATAAATACATAATTCATTTAGGTAAATGGCTACACAATTTTTTATACCTTCTCCCAGTGTTTATTAGTAAAGTGTTCAGTCAATCAGCACGCGAGCGCGATGCGTTGCTAATTTGATTGAACTTAATGCTAATTCGAGCGGGGAAAAGGTTTTACTTCTCGTCAACTCTAAACATATTATAATTATATTATACATTTTCCGACTACGTATAATATTCTTCGTGTATTAACAATATCTTAATTACGTGTGTAAATTTGAAGCTCATTTCACGGATTTCAGGGGCTTCAGATGACCACCTGATTGCTGAAAGCTACCGCTTCGCGATGCCATGTTTGTGGAGAATCCAGGACAGATATGCTGTATATGGATCTAATCGGGAAGCCAGTGAGAGAATTTATTTACTTGGATAGGAGTAAGTATCAATGACATAAAAATTCCTTTTTCATTTCCTTCATGCGCCTCTTAACATTGATTTTATTGCTTTACAGTACGATCAGAATTAAGTGTGACACCTACCATCTGAAGTCCGGTGATGGGTCAACCGAGGATATGATAAGTCTTCACATTGTGAGTGATAGCCTTACCATCCACTGTCGTTTATCAGGTTGGAGTAATGTGGTATTAAGCAAATAAGGTATTCAGTCTTCACTCAAATTTTTCTTTTGCATTACTCCATCTATTCAAGTAGTAACAAAAGGTCCAGAATAAACACAGCGCGCCCCCCCCCCTCCCCCCCCCTCTGGAACGACAGAGGTTGTGGTCTGTCGTGGTGTGCCGGCCAGGTTGGTTCACAACATTGTTCGCTGACTCCCCCCCCCTCTGCAACGACAGAGTGTGAGACTCGAGTGAGTTGGTCCGACGCTGGTTGGACGTGGGGCGACCGTACCAGGTTGGAGTGGGCCGACGTCTAGGTTTGACCGTGAGGCGACCGTACTAGGTTGTATTCGTGGGCGACCGTCTAGGTTTGTCGAGTGGATGGGTGGGAAATGGCTGCCAGAGTTCGGATTTCAGCGTAAAATTCTGCATCGCTGGTAGGTGCAGTTTCAAGGGCAATCGGCCGTGAGGGGAAAAACTGTTTCTTCAAAATTTTGGACATAGAATGTGGGGACGTTTTGGTGTGTAGGCGGCCCATTAACGAAGCATCGGATGAGGAAAACGGAGTCAGATTCGGAATCTACTGTAGAAATTTTGGTGTTAGGAAGGATGTTTCCAGCGAAATCGGAGAGAAAAAATTTTCGCTTACTTCCCCCCCCCTCTGGACAGCTCGCTTCGATTTTGGCTTCCAGTGGACGGATTTTGTCGTGCGATAGCTCGTTTGAAAGCTAAGAGTGAGACAAATTCACTGAAAGAATCGGCTTGTTCCTATCTGTCTTCGTTTAGATGTGAGACGCCATTTAAGATTTTGGAACATTGGCGAAAAACGACAGAGTTAGAATTTGGGACGTTTTGGGCTGTAGCTTCAAAACGAAGCATCGGATGGGAAAACGGATTTCAGATTTGGAATCAGCGTGAAATTCTCTATCTGTATGGTGAGTTTCAAGTCGCCATGTCGGGAGAGAAAAAAAATTTTCAACATTTTTCGAAAAAACGACAGAGTTAGAATTTTTGCGATGGCTGCCTACTGTAGAGCCAAAACGAAGCATCGGATGGGAAAACGGAGGCCAGATTCGGATTCAGCGTCAAATTCTACATGGAAATGGTGTATTTCCAGCTCAATCGGAGAGAAAAAATTTTCGCTGACGTCCCCCCCCTCTGGACAGCTTGCTTCGATTTTGGCTTCCAGTGGACGGATTTTGTCGTGCGATAGCTCGTTTGAAAGCTAAGAGTGAGACAAATTCAGTGAAAGACTCGGCTTGTTCCTATCTGTCTTCGTTTAGATGTGAGACGCCATTTAAGATTTTGGGACATTGGCGAAAAACGACAGAGTTAGAATTTGGGACGTTTTGGGCTGTAGCTTCAAAACGAAGCATCGGATTGGAAAACGGATTTCATATTTGTAATCAGCGTGAAATTCTCTATCTGTATGGTGAGTTTCAAGTCAATCGGAGAGAAAAAATTTTCAACATTTTTCGAAAAAACGACAGAGTTAGAATTTTTGCGATGGCTGCCTACTGTAGAGCCAAAACGAAGCATCGGATGGGAAAACGGAGGCCAGATTCGGATTCAGCGTCAAATTCTACATGGAAATGGTGTATTTCCAGCTCAATCGGAGAGAAAAAATTTTCACTGACGTCCCCCCCCCCTCTGGACAGCTTGCTTCGATTTTGGCTTCCAGTGGACGGATTTTGTCGTGCGATAGCGAATGTCGTTTTTTGGAAAGGCTTAAGAAGTGAGACAAATTCAGTGTCAAAGAATCGGCTTGGCTTTTTTGTTCCTATCTGTCTTCGTTTAGATGTGAGACGCCATTTAAGATTTTGGGACATTGGCGAAAAACGACAGAGTTAGAATTTGGGACGTTTTGGGCTGTAGCTTCAAAACGAAGCATCGGATGGGAAAACGGATTTCAGATTTGGAATCAGCGTCAAATTCTTTATCTGTATGGTGAGTTTCAAGTCAATCGGAGAGAAAAAATTTTCAACATTTTTCGAAAAAACGACAGAGTTAGAATTTTTTGCGATGGCTGCCTACTGTAGAGCCAAAACGAAGCATCAGATGGGAAAACGGAGGCCAGATTCGGATTCAGCGTCAAATTCTACATGGAAATGGTGTATTTCCAGCTCAATCGGAGAGAAAAAATTTTCACTGACGTCCCCCCCCCTCTGGACAGCTTGCTTCGATTTTGGCTTTCAGTGGACGGATTTTGTCGTGCGATAGCTCGTTTGAAAGCTAAGAGTGAGACAAATTCAGTGAAAGAATCGGCTTGTTCCTATCTGTCTTCGTTTAGATGTGAGACGCCATTTAAGATTTTGGGACATTGGCGAAAAACGACAGAGTTAGAATTTGGGACGTTTAGGGCTCTAGCTTCAAAACGAAGCATCGGATTGGAAAACGGATTTCAGATTTGGAATCAGCGTCAAATTCTCTATCAACATGGTGAGTTTCAAGTCAATCGGAGAGAAAAAATTTTCAACATTTTCGGAAAACGACAGAGTTAAAATTTTGACCGGAGGGCTGCTACTGTAGAGCCAAAACGAAGCATCGGATGGGAAAAACGGAGGCAGACAGATTCGATTCAGCGTCAAATTCTCATGGAAATGGTGTATTTTCCAGCCAATCGAGCACTAGAAACCGGAGATAGACGGGTTTTTAGGTTTCGGATGATGGGTTATACGTCATTCAGCTGATTCGCCTCACACTATATAAGCTGGAACAACGGAGGACTTGTCATGTAGAGGAGAACGACTGTCAGAGGTATGTCGATCTCTCTGGAGCTCCGATATAGCTTCGGGGAATTCCAAATTCCACGTTTCTGTAGAAAACCGACTTAGAAATTTCATTGCGGATATCAGCTTAAGGCGTCAGACTTAGAGGTTCGCCAGGAGATGGCCCCCCCCTTCGTCTCAGGCATAAAACGACTCCAAAACTTTAAAGTGCTCGTACCTTTGCTTCTACAAGTCCGTTTGACTTGATTCAAAAAAGGTTCGGTCGCTATTGACCTGCCCTAAGTGATGGACTACTATAAAATTTCATAAGTAGTGCTAAAAAGTTGAAAAATTTAAATTCACTAGTTTTGGAGGTTTTCTGGGGTTTTCGACCCTGCTGAAGTCAATGAAAGCATTTTTAATGATGTCTGAGCCAGTAGTCTTCTCATGGTATAAGCGGCTTTTCACAGAGAAGCGAGCAAGACACGGCGAGTTTGCGGTAAATATTCCACTGAAGGGGTGTTCCTTCGGGAACGGCGGGCGATACCGTAGTGATAAGTGTGGCAAAGGGAATGTGTCATATTTTTAAGGACCGTACCGCTGGGGACAACTCATGTCTCATGTTAGGGCATTTGACACAGCTCTCAAGTAGCACTTTGAACGCCAATCGGTTGAGTCTTAGCTAATCTGTCATGGGTGGGCCTCTAAACATCTCCATTTGCAAAACGCTGGTGAATCAAGCTCTATACGGCTTGCTATCAAGTGATCAAAGCAACAACTTGGGATGTTTCCTCAAGGTTTTCCTTGTATGCGAAGTTCAAATCTGCTATCAGATTTCGAAATTCAACTATGACTAAGGCAGCTTTGAGGGGGTTAGATCCCAGCTACTGTTTCATACCTTTGACTCGGCGTTGCTGTTACCACTTCGGGGCAGTGACAATGATGTCTTCAGCTGTAAAGAGCGGGTATCGGGGAAGATCTCTCACTTCCCTAGTGATCAGGACAAGGCCTTCGGGCTGTCGACGGGATCGAGTGCCACTCACTACACTCAAAACTATCATTCCTCACTAAGTGTAAATTACTGACTATACATTTGTCCTGCTATCAGGTTATTTTTGACTTGCTATCTAGTTGAATAGTCTCTTGCTATCAAGAGATTCACTTCTGCTCATAAAGCACATCATCGCTGTAATACCTCCTTTGCTCGAGCGTTCCTTCGGGACGGCGGGTACTGCCGTAGAGGGATTGTGTTGCACGGGTTGTCGTCGTTTGTTAGACGAAACCTCTGAGCCGTGGCCTCATGTTGGGCGTTTCGACTTCATTGGGTATTACGTCATCAGCTGATCGCCACACACTATATAAGCTGGGAACCGACGGAGACTTGTCATTTAGAGGAGAACGATTGTCAGAGGTAGGTCGTCTCTCTGAGCTCCGATGATAGCTTCGGACATTCCAAATTCCGAGTTTCTGTAAGAAACCGACTTAGAAAATTTCATTGCTGATATCAGCTAAGGCGTCAGACTTAGAGGTTCGCCAGGAGATGGCCTTCGTCTCCAGGCCATAAAAGACTCCAAAACTTTAAAGGCTCGTAACTTTGCTTCTACAAGTCCGTTTGACTTGATTCAAAAAAGGTTCGGTCGCTATTGACCTGCCCTAAGTGATGGACTACTTATAAAATTTCATAAGTAGTGCTAAAAAGTTGAAAAATTTAAATTCACTAGTTTTGGAGGTTTTTCTGGGGTTTTCGACCCTGCTGAAGTCAATGAAAGCATTTTTAATGATGTCTGAGCCAGTCTTCTCATGGTATAAGCGGCTTTTCACTGAAAGCGAGCAAGACACGGAGAGTTTTGCTGTAATATTCCACTGACAGGGTGTTCCCTCGGGACGGCGGACGATGCCGTAGTGATAAGTGTGGCAAGGGAGTGTGTCATATTTGAGACCGTAACCGCTGGGACAACTCATGTCTCATGTTGGGCATTTGACACAGCTCTCAACGTAGCACTTTGAACGCCAATTCGGTTGAGTCTTAGCTATCTTGTCATGGGGTGGCCTCTAAACATCTCCATTGCAAAAACGCTGGTGAATCAAGCTCTCTAACGGCTTTTGCTATCAAGCTGCTAAAAGTCTGTCAACCTCTTACCAACTCTACAGGTTTTCATGTCTGAGCCAGTCTTCTCATGCTATAAGCGGCTTTTCACTGAAAGCGAGCAAGACACGGAGAGTTTTGCTGTAATATTCCACTGACAGGGTGTTCCTTCGGGACGGCGGACGATGCCGTAGTGATAAGTGTGGCAAGGGAATGTGTCATATTTGAGACCGTAACCGCTGGGACAACTCATGTCTCATGTTGGGCATTTGACACAGCTCTCAACGTAGCACTTTGAACGCCAATCGGTTGAGTCTTAGCTATCTTGTCATGGGTGGCCTCTAAACATCTCCATTGCAAAACGCTGGTGAATCAAGCTGCTAAAAGTCTGTCCACCTCTTACCAACTCTACAGGTTTTCATGTCTGAGCCAGTCTTCTCATGCTATAAGCGGCTTTTCACTGAAAGCGAGCAAGACACGGAGAGTTTTGCTGTAATATTCCACTGACATGGTGTTCCTTCGGGACGGCGGACGATGCACGTAGTGATAATGTGCAAGGGAATGTGTCATATTTGAGACCGTAACCGCTGGACAACTCATGTCTCATGTTGGGCATTTGACACAGCTCTCAACGTA